>JACXGK010010237.1:0-18259 GCA_016801125.1 Novumbra hubbsi | reverse complement strand
AATAGGTTGGGTGTGTGGGTTAGATATGGTTCTGATACTAACCTTTCAGAATAGGTTGGGTGTGTGGGTTAGATATGGTTCTGATACTAACCTTTCAGAATAGGTTGGGTGTGTGGGTTAGATATGGTTCTGATACTAACCTTTCAGAATAGGTTGGGTGTGTGGGTTAGATATGGTTCTGATACTAACCTTTCAGAATGGGTTGGGTGAGTGGGTTGTACACCAGCAGAGTGGAGACAAAGGAAAGCACATGCTTCCAGTTCACCTCATGAGTCTCCAGTACCTGCTGAAGCTGAGAGAGAAGCTCCTCGACCTCAAATACGACTGCCAACTAGGACAGAGAAAATAAGCTCCACTTTAGCACACGTCAGAAACAGCCAGGTAACATCTCTCTAAAGCGAGGTTTAAATGTGTCATTCAACAGGGCAGTTTGACAGATCGGTTACTGAAAGGAGCCATCAAAAGGATTAGCTTTCACATGTAAATACAAAGGACATGGAACCCATTTTGAATGTCAATTATACATTAATGTAACCTCAGACTATTTCACACAAGATCAATGTCCTGTGTAAAACACCCTAATGTCTCAAACCACACCTGAGGGACAGTCATCGAGTGTCAAGGATAACATTTCAGTAGCACACAATACAGACTTTGAAGAGCAGTTCAGATGAGCCAAACAGATCAACGTGTACATATGGATAAATATTCAGAAAGCCAGTCATTTACCTTACTTATAGGTATTCAGAAAGACAGTCATTTACCTTACTGATAGGTATTCAGAACGACACTGCAGAAAGCCAGTCATTTACCTTACTGATAGGTTTTCAGGAAAGACACTGCAGAAAGCCAGTCATTTACCTTACTGATAGGTATTCAGAAAGACACTGCAGAAAGCCAGTCATTTACCTTACAAAACAAGGCGGTCAACTGTGTGCAGGTTTTAGCGAAGCCCCACTCTCTCTGCGTGGCAATGGCATCAGACACTACAGAGGAGGCAGAAAACACTCAGGAAGCAGTGACAGACAGTTGTTTACAAGACAGCCCTCTGTATATCAAAGGCCCACATCGGCTGTAATACGTCCAGTGGTCTAACCTTTGAGTCTGGGTCTGTAAGTGAGGGTGTGGGTGAGGGAGTGGGTGAAGAAACGACGTACAGCCTCAGGTGATACGAAGACACCGCACAAGGAAGCGTCAACCATCTGCACCCTTTATGAACAGAGAGAAAGAGACCGTGAATACGGATGATTGGGTTCTGTTCCATCCTTATGATTGGTCATCACGCCGGTCTTCTTCACCATAGCGACACGGCGGTTTCACCAGACTGCAGGGTCTGCTCGCCACCCAGTGTATCCAGGACCCCTGAAAGAATACAATAAAAGAGAAATGATATCAGAGGCTAATAAACAGTTCTTAGCAGGGCGATGTAGAGTACATCCTCGGTATTTCAATGAGGAAGGAGTTAACACTCACAGGAGAGCATGTCATCCAGAACGAAGCTGCACACCTGGGAAAGCCTCCTGGACGTTGACAAGGTGGCGTTCCGGGTCTCTTCGAAACCAGCTTGTACCAGCGCTGTTACCACGGCTGCAACACAGTACAGAGGCTGTACATATTACCCTGCACCCACACGCGGTCCTGTCTCAACGGGATTGGCTGACGGTGATGACCGTCGGTGACTGTAAAGGCTTACTAGACAGAACCTGCTGACGAATCCCATGTGCCTCATCATCCTCAGTAGCCGTCCAACCACACAGAGCCTTCAACTCAGACACCAACCAGAGCCTTGCCCCACTCCTATCGCAACAAGGGCCGTGGGCAAAATGTGAACCGATGAATAGCAAGCCAAAGACGTTGTAGGACACAAACAATTTGAAAAGCCTGTGAAGCCCACATCCATTCCATAACACAGTATGTAGATTAGCCAGGTCACCTTTCCAACACGTAGTCCAGATTGAGGATATTCTGAGTGTGTAAATGGTACACCACCTCCAGCACGGGCTGCTTCTACACAAAGTCATGTAACAAACACAGCATGTCAACACAACCTCCACCCACAGGAGACATGAGCAGTGGACCAACAAGACTGTCTGGTTAGTGTCCACTCATACCTGATCCTGGCAGTACTCCTGCCAGAAGAGTTTAGGGCAGAAGGCTCCCAGAGAAAGGAGCTCACGGGTAGACCGGAGCAGCAAAGAGAGCTGGGCCTGAACAGGAAACAAAACGGAGAACGTCAAAAGGCTTACAAGCTGACGGTCAGGTTTTTGACAACATAGAGAAATACAACTCCAGGTACGGGGACTATGAATTAAGATTTCAAAAGAAGCTTTCGTTGGGCTGAAACTTTCTGTTTGGGACAAAATGGTGGCATGCCAATGCCAGCTTGGGCCCATTATCTGTACTGTATAGAAATGCTTAGCTATGCATAATGTAGTCATCTGTGCTGACACTGCATTGCAACGCAGCTGTGTCACTAAGACCCAAGATCTTATTCTGGTGGCAACATGGTGAATGTGTCTTGTAGTGTTCAATTGACCCTGCACTGTCAAGGTTGGGAGGGCGAAGAGTTGGACAGGGATGACTCGCCACTTCACACTCCTGGTTGCGGGTCCAGGAGTCTGTATGTTTTATTGAGGTTGTTAGCCGAAGAATTGCTCACTTTTAAACGTATTGATTCTGGCCAATTTCCTTGGTGAGCCAGCAGTGTAATAAAACTGCATGGCAGAATGTGCTTCTGACAACAAATCTCCAACTGTCCCCTTACCTGGTTCCGAACTGGACATCTCTGTTGCCAAGGGGTGGACATTGAAAAGGCTGCTTCTCAGGGTGCATGACATGGTTTTGTTCAGCCATGCTGTGCCAAAGTAAATCTTCTAATATACTACTCTTACCTCAATCTTTTATACACTAGCATTCTAAACCCACATCCCGGATGATGGAAATCATCCTTGCAACAAACTGTTCCCAGCACCAACCCTTTGATCCGAGTTGAGCAGGCCTGGCTCTTTGTCCCCCTTAAAATGGCTGGTCACGTCCACCAGTCTCTCCACCACCATCTTTACAGAGAGGGCTGCCACAGGAAGCTCCAGCTCCACAGCCTTCTTCCTCAACTCACTCACTGAGAAAAATAAGGAGCATCTCAAGTCCTACATAAACGTGTGTCCCACTGACAAACACAATGACTAGTGTCCTATAGGATACACCCCAGTGAAACACTGGGAGCACCTGCCTTGGCGGAGACTTTTAGAAAATGTAAAAAAATAAACTCACCGAGAAATACAGCCCCAGGACTTTTAATGGCTGCTTCTTTCGGTCTCGATTTCCCATTGCATATTAAATTGCAAGGGCCCAGGCTCTATAAGGACAAATGATCAGCATGCATTAGGCTTGGCTGTACATCACAAGAACATAAACAATGTGTTTTTTTAGACATGTCCAAAAACATACGATGCAACGTTAAAAACAACAGACATAAAACATTTGAAAACATCAACAAAATGAATGGTCATACGCACACAATTTGCATTGTAAAGGTTATTTTAGTTTCACTCGGACATCAAAACCTTGTTTGCCACCACAGTCCACTGACTCTACTCCAATCCCGTAACACTCACCCCAACCTCCAGGAACAGGTCAGAGAGGTTCTGGTGTCTGTTAAGCAGCTGGACTGCCGCCTCCTGCAGCTCCCCTGCGTTCTCCGGCCTTGGTCTCTTCTCAACACGGCCTGCTGTGACAGGGCCAACACTCTGTTCCTTGTTTGTGCAAGTAACAAGGTTTTGACAAACAAGTCTTTTATCATAGCTTGTTTGTCATTGTATAATATCTGTTGGCTATGACTTTCACAATAAGTGGTTGGTTAGGGTTTGCAGCAGGTGGAAATGCAGCCAATGATATGGAATTGATAGCTTAGTTTGTCTGATACAATGAAATGGGTTTTAATGGGTGTTTAAATGGGTGCTGTGTACAGTACCAACTACTCATTCAAAGGTATTTCTTTATTGTTAAAATAATAGCAAATACATCACAATTAACACATGGAATCATATAGCAACCCAAAGTGTTAAACAAAACGAAATTCATTTCATACTGTGTTTGTAACCAGTGCTGGTCCGGACTCATTTGTATACATTTTCAAATAATATGCCCGATTCTTGCAATTCTGTCACAATATTCTCGGTAAACCTTTGACAGTTGTTCATGAAAGTCCAAGAGCAACAGTTTGAACCTATGACTATACCACGCAAACACTAATACTCAGGAGACCCGTTACTGAATGAGCCGATGCCTGTTTTATATAAGGTCGTTTTTTATTGTGAAGAAGGCGGTGGTATTCTGGCATATTTTTTATAAAACCTAGAAATGTTAGGTTGGGGTGCAAAGATACTGCTAACAAGCTAGCTTCAGTAAGGGTAGTTAGCTAGCAAGTACCTAACCAACTTACCAAGAAGACACGAGAGTGTCCTTTTCTGTGAGGGACACACACTTGACGTCCCCAGCGACATTATATTATGCGTTAGTAATTTGCAAAAAACATTTCATCCTTCACGTAAAGTGAGCCAGAAAACGTTAACAAATCATTTCGCATATTTTGGGTATAAGCAATGTTTCCCGCGCTCTTTTCTCTTATTGGTCTGAGTCAGCTTTTTCACAGCCAATCGACGGACAGTGTGCTATGATGACATATCTGTGACTATGTGCCGCCATTAATATCACCATGGTAACGACAGCTGCTGCGTCATTGAATGTATAGAAGTATTTACGAACAGGATTTTACATCATAAATGTTACCTATACATTTTTGCTTCTTTTTCTCTTTCTATCATTCTGTATTAATACATTTACAGTGATTAAAAATCAACACCCTCCATGACATTTGTAAAGTATTTATAATATATTGTGTATGGGTTTCATCAATTTAGGTTTATCTGACTGCCCACTATTCCCAACCTTTTATGAGTATTTTATTGTATTATTCAATTAAATTAAACATAAAAAAAAGAATCGTATTTTAAGTGCCTTTTTTAGCCATATATAACAACAATGTCAAGTTCCTTGAGCAGCATTTATGGACATTAGTCTTCATATCATACCATGTGTTTTGATAGATTTAAATCTAGCTTTATCTGGGCCACTCAAGGACATTGAGCTTTTTATCGACTTGCTCAATGTTGACTTGCTAAAATGTGGAACTTCAATCCCAGTTTAGTTTTTGGTGCAGATGGCTGCAGTTTTTCATCAAGGACATTTTTGTATATTGCTCTTTTCATATTTCATTCCATTCCCCCATCACTAATGATAAGTAACATCCCCACAACACGTTGCAGTCGCCACCATGCTTTACAGTAAGGATAATATTCTTTGGGTGATGTCCCATGTAGGGTTTGCCCAAAACATTATTCTTTGTATTTAACATTTTGAAGTTTGTTCTCCCATGCACACTTGGCAAAAAAAATGGGTAACTCAAAGTTGCCTTTGTTTTCTTGGATGCCTGCCTGACTAGTCCCCTAAGTAATCTATTTCGATTAGGTAGGGGCAATGCTAAACTTTCTCAGCTTGTGCAACTTTTAAGGCTGTTGTAAATTGGTTGTGCCATCTGCCTCACATTTGTCTCTGCACTAGTTTCCCGAGCTAAGCTTACAGAATCAATCTCTGCAGACAGGACAGGGGACCAACAGATCAATGCATATCACGGTTGGCAGGTATTCATTTCACTCTGTCTCTTTCTGTCCAACTGACAAGTCTGGGGCCTACGTGTTTATGCACACAATCGATCCATTGAAAGTAAATGGCACCTGCTACTTAATTAGAGCTACACTACAACAGGGTTGTTGAAAATGTCTGCACCATCAATAATGAGGTACAATTTTGAAGTAATCTAAGAAGACAAATAGTTTATTGTAAACTGGTTGAATATCTTCTGACAACACCAATGCTGCTTCATCAAATGGAAGCAGTTTCAGTATAATTATTACTATGACCTCATTAGTGGACCACATAAGATCACGCATTCCGGGTTTATAACTGTAATAACAGTTGGTTTCATTTATGAAGAGGCACATAGGTGAAGGAACAGTAACCCAATTGAATGCCCTGAGGGGTTCCAGTGAAATGCCCTGCTGGAATTCATGCATGAATGAGACTACTTTTGAGGATTTCCCGGGAATTCCATCCATATGTTCCTGGACACCCTGGCATTGCAGCAGGAAACCTGCTTCGGGGAGGTGAACTCATTAAAATGTAATCCCATCTGTCACATGAATTTTTTACAATTCTTTCTACTATTGTGACACCGGAGCAAAGGAAAGTGTTATACTTTAGCTTTCTTTAGGTGTCCGTAAATCACTTGTAAAGTACAGCAGACACTATATCCTGGAACAAATTATCTGGTTTGAGTCTCAGACATGAGACTTGCATAAATAGAAGCTACATTCTCTTGTTATTCTACTGGAAGCAGCCCAGTTACTTAAGGCAGTTCCTCAAACTACATCATAAAAAGAAGCGCTTTGCTTACAGTTTGAATAGGATATTTGTACAAACCACATAGATCATATTGTAACCTCATGGCAACGTGGTGTGAAAAAGAAAAATATCACACCATGAGAGTATATTATGTGTATCTGTGAAATAGCGTAGGCCTGAATACTTTTTTTAGGTGCAGCAAAGTGCAAGTTGGAGTCCATGGGCTGAAAACTGTTGTTATTGTTAAAGGTCAAATTACCATTAAATTGAAGCTGAGCAGATTTATAATGTTGTTTGAAATTACAGAGAGTCAAAACATGGAAAATACCAAAGAATCTCATAACAAGAGACAAGTCTGACAGCACATGTATTAATTAAATCAGTAATATGTTGTGACCCTGATAGCAATTCACTGTATATGTAAAGTTTAAGAAATTTCACAGGAGGTTCCAGTGTGGTTAACACTGTTGTGCTGTATTCTTCACTTTGGCCTCAGTGTGTGTTAAAATAGCCTGTGTTTGCAGTGTGTCCCAAGGTTTCCACCAAATGTCATTTCACTAAGAAGCAACAAAATGAATTTGCCACATCTTACAGGTTCCCTTTCAACAAGGGTTAACTGTTTAAAAGAAAACTGTACAGTACACTTTACCCCTAAACATGTTTTTCTTTGGTAAAGTGTCACATATTTTTTGAGATGCTCATATAACCATTGCCAATTTTAAGACAAAGACATTCAGTGGTCTCCCACTTCGTACAGCAGTTGAAGTACGTCAATATTGACAAAATCTCTTCTCAGCTGAAATTAACTGTGCTACATTCCAGATGGCCACTAACATCATGGGCTATAACCACACTCCTGTCCCGGTTTCCAATACAATTGTACACAGAAACATGGTAATGAAAATACTTAAAATGTGTGTAAATAGAGAACATTCGCTCAGCTCAGGTGTAAACTTATTTTTAGCTAGAAAATTATTACGTAAGAAGCTATTATGGCAGCATATGTCAGGATAGAACACCTGCCCAATTTACACATGAATTATTTATTTTCTGTAAACAACAGCCTCCTTTGCAAATATGAAAATGTTGATAGCAGTTGGATCCTGGCCTCCTTTACAAAGCTACATAACACAATGCTAGGTTCATGACGATTTTGACACAAATGCAAATACCACAACCCCAACAGACATCCAAATGCCCTCACGTTGGCACACACAAAGATACCCACGTTAATCAGTTCACAAATATTATGCAAAGGCTAATGTTTTCACAGAAACACCTTCAGACACATGAGTAAAAGGTATATTGCTAAGCTGTGCTGCACCGTCAATACCCCAGTACTGCTTCGTGTCATTTCATTTCTACAACAGACAAACTCAAGGCCTCTTTTATGAATCCTTTTATTTTTTGTCGCCTCTTTACGTTCAAGTACATCATTACTTTGATAACCACCTTTGAATACCCCCAAAAATATATAAAAAAAAAAAAATCAGTAACAGAATCTTTCAAAAGACCATACATTTTCCATCCACCCAAAACTCTTCCCTTTCCTAAGACACATAGACCTCTTGTAAACATGATACAAATTAATCATTTAAATTACAAAAAAATCTGATAGAAAAATAAGTTCATTTATAGGTATTTCTGTTATTTACATAAACAACTTCTTACAATCTGAATTAAAAAAGGACATGAACAAACAGAGGAGGGTTAGCGGGAAAAGGCCTTTGGTTTCAATAAAACTAAAATGTCCATTCACCGTCCTGGGAACACAGTGTCCGTGTCATTAATTGTAAGACGAGCGGCCCCGGTCTGTACGACCGCCGCGGGTTTGGCTCAGAAGGAACTCCTCCTACATCGGGCACGGGTCGTGGGCGGGGGGCGCACACAGCTTGTGGTAGACCACATGACCCATGACCATGAGCAGCATCTCAGAGGTGCTGCTGAGCGCTACTATGAACGGCGCCTGGGACGCAAAGTCGGCTTCCGCGCGGTGGAACGACAGCTGCATCACCGCCAGGGCCAGCAGGCTGTTCTGCACCCCCACCTCAATGCTAACGGTCTTCCTCTGGGGCACCGCCAGTCCCGCCAGCTTGCCCATGCCCAGCCCCAGCAGCAGGCCGAACAGGGGCACAGACACCCCCACGACTACTATCTGAGGCCTCACGTGGGCCAGGATGGACGCTCCCATTTGGTAGGCCATGAAGATTCCGCCCACGATGAGCCCGAAGCTGAAGGGCCTGATGAGGGCCAGCAGCACCCGGGTCAACTTGGGCAGGCGCAGTTTCACCAGCATGCCCAGGGAGATGGGGATGGCAATGAAGAGCAGCGTTCCCAGGATCTTCAAGAAGGGCACGTGAAGGGCCGCGTGGACCCCCAGCAGCCTGCCGTACAGGGCGGAGGACAGCGGCATGGCCGCCGCGGCTACCACTGTGGACACCAGGGTCATGGAGATGGCCAGAGTGACATCCCCGCCCAGTAGCAAGCTGTAGAGGTAGCCTCCGCCACCGCCCGGAGCTGAGCACGTGATGACCAGGCCTAGGGAGAGGGCTTTGGGCAGGGAGCTTAGCCTGGACAGGCAATAGGCATACAGCGGCATGACCAGGAACTGCCCTGCGACCCCTAAAAGGAGGGGCATAGGCTTTCGCAGGAGACCCTTCAGCACATCGATCTCTACCTTGCACCCGAACGCACACTTGTTGATGAAGATGAGCGGCAGCAGGGCAAACAGGACCGGGTTCTCTGAGAAGTGGGACAGTCCGCCCGACTGCATGAGCTGGGAGGCTGGGTCGTCAGTGCCAGGCTCCACCCTTATGGAGTAGTCTGTCCTTTCTTCTATTACGACTGGAACAGAATCGTGGTCCATGTCCAGGAGCTGGATGAGCAGCTGTGCCCGACCAGGCAAGCCAGACCGTATGCTAATAATATAGCTCTTTACAGGCCCCGCATGCTCACTGTCACTAACATTCAAGATTGAAAGTACCTCAGGGTCCAGGGAGCGTACTTTAACCGTCTGTTTCCAGTTCTCGCGGCCCTTCCAACTCGCAGAGCTCTGGTATTGACTGGAGATTACAATCACGCCCTTAGTGTTTTCCGGGAACTCAAATTCCTGATAGGTGCCGTCCCCGATTCTTATATACCTTCTGCTGCTGTCCGCCGTCACGTTAGTGCTATTGTTATCTGCCAGAGACCGGCCCGCCGTCGTAGGATCTGCTTCTCCAGTTATAAAGAAAAGACAACAGAAAGCAAATAGCTTCCTCATCGTTTTGACGGACAGGGGGCAGAGGGGCGCCGCAAATACACGCCTCTCCCCAGTTTGCGACCTTCTTGTCTTAAACCGCAACTCTTCAACAGAATGCGATGTAACTTGTCATTTTCCCTAATACAAGTTCAACATTGACAGCCGGTTCTACATTCTGTCTAGAACCTATTAGCTTACAAACCCGTGTTGCTTTTTTGTACCGGAACTTAAAAATCACCCCGCCCCGTTTTGCGATGGTGCAATTCCAAGACAAAATTAACAGTCATATTTGTATTGATTTTTGACAATCCTCGAGAAAAAAAATACGACTCTAAATCTCTTCGCGTTCCGGGTTTTATTGTTTCTGCTTATCTGCAACTGTCTGTCACCATCGCGGTTTGCTTCTCACGCTGCTCTCACTAAGCCCTCCTATTTTAATCCAATCGGAGGCAGCGCAGCGCCCAACGTCAACTCTCGAGGTCCCTTAGCAAACAAGCACCAGCATCACATGACAAAAATATAATTGGGGGATGTTCTTTCTTCGGTGTGGTTTCAGCAACGGTGAGGAAACACCGTCAATTTCGGTTTATATTCATAGGGGGAGGAGAATCCACTGGAAAATCCTGTCGTCAAGTTATGTTTACTTAACCAAAATGGTAGCCTTGTAGATACATGTTCAATTAGAAGTAACGGTAGATAAAAAGGGCAGGAAGACAATTGCATTTGCATATTCTGGCATCACATACACGCGCACAAGAGAGGATTACCAACATGTTTTATTTATGCAAGAGGATTTATGCAATATATAGGCTAATGCATAAAAGCGGCGTATGGCCAGGCTTTCTTTAGACAGCTTCTTTCTCTGGTATAAGTGGCAGTGTACATGGGATGATGTTGAGCAGAATGGATTTAAGGTTTAATCAGCCTAGTTTGCTTTTTTGCACATTGCACTTTGCTACTTATTCAGTAAATGTTTGCACACTTATATTTCAATTTATTATCTTATACCACCTACTGTGTTTTATGTGGTGCGCCATAGCAAATTCCTTGTATGTGTAAACCTACTTGGTAATAAAGCTGATTCTGATACTATTAGATTTATAGGAATGTTTTATGTCGAGCTCTAGAATAAAAAATCCGATGTTCGATAAAAATCTGCTTTTAATTTAGAATATGTAAGCGTATAGGTTTTGTCTTTCCAATATTGTTGAGCCATTACAAGAAACAAGTTTAACTTGATCTTTTCCACGCTGCATATTTGCTTATTGAGCAATCGCACATTGACCAATAAAACGTGTTCCCCCTCAAATGTTGTTAAGCCAAGTGGGGAAACTATGGTTGTTTGTTTTGTTCCACAAGAGGGCATTGTCCTAGGTAGAAACCTCAGGCTTGCAAGGTGTTACGAGATTACCCCTGCAGGCACAATGGGTTGGGAAACCTGTGCTAACCTCTGACTGTGTGTGGTCGCCACCTATGATGGGGCTAACAGATTTCTTGGTACTGTTTGCATCACACACGGACAGTCCTTTTGAGTACGGTCTTATTTATTGAATAGTGAAATATATAAGGTTATATCAGTAACTTGTGTGGGTTTTCATTATTTTCTTTAGCAAACAGAGAACCACCACCGTTTCTTGTGATGCATTTCAATTAGCTAAAAATAATCCTCTTTGTATTACACCTGTACAGTATTTGATACTTTTTGATACGCAATAATTAATTGATGTAAATGTAATGTCAATTTGTGATAGTTCCAATCAAGTATTACCCTAATTATTATTATTTATTTTCGCCAGGCTACAGTTCCACGTTTTGCGGATAAACACCGTAAAATGGTAAATATAATTGGGAAACGTATTTATTTAACACTGCTTCGTAAATTCATATATTATTTCTTCTGAGGAAGCTATTCAATAGTTTAGTGTAGCCACAATTAATGTTGCATACTATGACTCATAAACTGAAGTGTTGTGTGAAAACCAGAGTACAACCCGCTCATCTGGCTCTTAGGACATTTAGCAGCGTGTGACAGCCCAATTCTTTGTTTTTCGGCTCTGGCGTGATACCTAATATTTCAACTCTTGCCTACATTGTGGCATGTCTAACAAATGAGTTGAACTTGTTTTACAATAGATCAGGGATGGGCACATTTATTTCTCCGGTCTTGTTAGTCACTTTTGACCTAGCCCCTTTCGTTTGGAATGCAATTACTTTCATCAGTAAATTTTGCTGTATGGTTGGGTAGAAATTTGGCAGTATTGAGGCCCCAAAGAATTGGAGTTGCCCATTCATATGCATCTACTAGAGGAATACATAACACTACAAATACTATATGTGGGTTAGGGAGTTGTAGTCTTTTATAGACTGGCTAACAGGGAGTATCAGTCCATAGAGAAAAAGAACCCAAATATTCAATGTGCATTTGTGTACCAGTGAAATGTGGCCAATGGTAGTCCAAATTGTAAGCCACGATCTCCGGTATACTTCTAAAGCCAACGTTTAAATCGGACATACTGCCCTTTTAGCAAAAACATTATTACTTCATCACTTTCCCGTCCAATAAAGCAGAAAAAAAATCTGTAGGATGACAATTTTCTAGTGTGAATAATTCAGTATGTAAATTCAATTTCACAGAATAAAATATGAAAGCAAAAACCAAAGAGAAAATAAGAGTGTAGAAGAACTGGTCAAGGTCTTTGGTTTAAACTTTAAAGCCTGTGATTGCATGGTGTCCTGGCTACAGAATGCTAAAGCCATATGATAAGCCAGAATCTCACAATTTGTTTATGCTGCCATCTGCGGTTTACATTCCTGGAGTGTTAGAAAAGACATGTTCAAATCAGAGGGATTTTATTTCCACAACATAATATCAAAAACAAAAGCACAACCTTTGAGTATAAATAAACCTTCCCAAGAAAAGTAAAAGATACTTCCAAAATGTCCAACTGTAGCGACAGCAGTTAAATTTATGGTTTGAATGGGACGCCATTGTTTAATTGTCATATCTACCCTACATAAGATGAATCACATAACTCTGGTTGATTCAGGCACTGAGGAGAAGCACCTAGGCAATTACCTGCATACAAATAAGGCGTACAAATGCAACGCAAATAATATCTGCTGCATCACTACCGGAGCTCAGAGGGGACGATTATGACAAATCCTAAACTATGTTTAGGAGTTGAAGACAGGATTGACCATTAGCCATCTCTGCCAACGTTATAATGTCAAAATGCATTTGGTGCTCACTGCACTCCTTTTGCTCAACACTCATCGCGTTGAGCAAACGTTCGTCACCATTGCAATTCCACACGATATACTGACAAACATGGTAGATATACGGTGGTGAGATACTGCTGTAGGTTCAGCTAATGAGAGTTTACTGAAGGTGCCCACTTAAACAATAGCTAGGTATTTTAGCTGAAGTTCGTACCACGCCAATATCGGTGATGGTGGCTCGGTGCAACTCTGTATTTTGGTGCATAACCAACTTTGACGTTAAGGATAGCGGACGTGGCTTACGGTCAATTCTATTGGACTAGCCTGAGCTTAGAGGAAAACACTCAAAACTCCTCTCGATGCTCAGGTTGTGAGGCAAATATGCATAAATTAGCAATAGATTTAAACAGAATAATAATGGAACAGAGTACATTTACATGCTTAAAAAAACATTATGACAGACAAAGACCTTCCCTGTACAGTATATAGGAAACATTTTGATAATGTCCAACAATCATTTAACAGTTGGGGAGAAGCAGTGCTGTGTGTAGGTATGACTTTGTTAGTGTTTTCAAAGCATTGAGAAACGATGGGAATACATCAGAACAATTCTATAAATTTTGTTTGGCTAAACTCAACACATTTACACTCAGCATTGAATACTTGAATTACGCTCTCCTTCCATGTTCTTTGTGTTTAGAGCCAAATCATCTGACCAATAATGAATAGAAAACAAAATATTTGAAATCCAAAACACAATAGGGGGCAGGACCCAAGCTATCCAATATTGCATACAGACACCGCCGTCATTTCTGAAACATCCCTTACCCTTTTACAATACATTTAATGAAAACCATTCAAAGAGATATACATCCAATAACGTGATTATGAAGTGAAATTCACAACATCTAACCAAGCGGTCACAAAGGACTCCTGAATAAGAGAGGACTGAGAGGGAGAGACCGACGTGGGAGAAGGGAGACTAGCGGCAGGGCACGGAAGGTGGTGCACCCGAGAAAGACCGCCATGACGCATCTCTTTAGGTGGTGTTGTCAGCAACACTGAGTGTAAGTGGGTCTATAAATAGATGTGGGGAAAGAAATCAATTGGCTCATTAGGTCTTCGCGGTAAGATTCAATAAAATCACACAGTTCCCTGCTGGCTGTTTCCAAGCAGTTGACCAGTCTCCATCTGTCAAGCAAATAGCTGACATGCATGTTCAGTTCCGCAAAGCAGCCAACCTGCAATAAAAGTTGGTGTATAATTGTTGACTTAGATATATCTTAAATGCATAATAATTATTTACAGTTTAATGTTTTTAATGATCAAACATTTGTTGTATTTAAGTCCATCAAATTTAAGACACCAAGCTTTTGGAAGAAATATGCAGATCCCTTGCTAGGCAACAAAGAGAAAAGTCTTTTAACAAGTTTACTCTATTTCACTGCAGATCAACAAGATCAAAATATACCCCATTAATGGAAACGGATTAAACACAAATGGTTAATGTGTAACGATCCTGCTAGTTGTCACATAGAATATTAAAATTGTTATTTGACCTTACTGATTCTAACTCCATCAAAGTAGTTTGTTCTCTAGGAGTAAAGCTGACATTGTGTTCAAGAAGAACAAAGCTGCAATGTATCATGTGTCCCATCTGACAGAGTAACTAGTTCAAGTTGGTAGTTTACCTGCGGGACAGCTGGTCTTCCTTCTCCTGCTGAGTGCGTGTGGAACTCTCTCCCAGGGAGGTGGCTCCTGCTGGCAGCTGGCTGAGCTGGTCCATTACCTCTAGACCACTCTCTTCTGCTATCTGGACGATGAGGTCATCCACCTGATCCTGGGGCGTGGTCAATGTGGTGGCTGAGCTCATCGAGTCTTCCATCACCTATGGGAACGGAGCAGAGTTGTGAGTGGGTTATGCTGTTTCACTGTAAAGGGAAGTTATTCTCCAAAATGGTGCAGTGATTTTTTTTTTTAATCAGATGCATGATGGACTACTGAGCTAAAGGCCTTAGAGGGGAAGGCAGCATACATTTCTAGATGTAGAGATGAATGTAATGAGTACAGCTATTATCAACTATTATTTTTTATATAACTTGTTCCACTCACCGAGGTGTGGACATCCAAGTTCTGGACCTGTGTCTCAAACTTGTCCATGACAGCAGACACCTTCTGCAGGTCCATAGAGCCCAGCGCCTTGTCCAGGGCCTTGGTGACCTGCGTCATGTTCTTCGTGACCTACAGATGCCATTCGGACAAGAGCAGATAAGAAAAGTGCCGAATGCAAAAAGTAGGACAGAAAGAGCATTCATATGAAGATGGGCCAGAGACAGAAGGTGTAGATAAGACAACCCTGACAAGTTTGTGAGAAGACCGGATGGCGGCGAAGGATTAGCCAGAGAGCATAGACTCACCCCCTTCATAGTAACGGCCGTCTGAACCTTGGAGGCCACAGCGTCAACACGAGAGGCCATGCGCAGCCAATTAAGGCCCTCGTTCTTCCTACGGATGGCATTCTCTGCATACACGCGTGCAACTTCCACATTCTTCTGCTGAAGAGCCTGATGAGACGTGTACACGGACAGTCAGAGAAATCCTATATTTTGATGCCCCCGTGTGTCACAATCGGACACATTTTTAACATTTTTCCCCATAATAACTTTTTTGGACCAATTAAATACATTTGTTCCAGAGCTGAGCAGACTGGTCAAAATATTTTCTAAAATGATGCAGACTTAAGATAGCAGTGGGTTAAGTCCCTCTTGTCCATGTAATACTGTTTGCATTTCAGACCGTTGTCATAGAGGTACACAGATCCAGAGTCCTGACGGGGGAATAAACTAACATCTGTGGGTGTGGCACTTGGCTAGTGAATGGAGTTGGGTGACCAGGCAACAGTAATGGACTCGTGCAGTGTCCCAACCATAATCATTCACTGCCCCCTGCTGGCTAATGTGTGTCATTAGATCTTTGACCTGTCTAGTCCAGGGGTCTCCAACCCTGCTCCTGGAGCTACTGTCCTGGCTGTTTTCAATCCAACCCCATGTATATGCAGCCTTATTCAGTTATAAATTGTCTAATAATTAGAGTCAGGTGTGCTTAATTAGGGATGGAATTAAAACCATCAGGACAGTAGCTCTCCAGGAGCAGGGTTGGGGACCCCTGGACTAGACAGATACTAACAGAAGACACACAACTCCTTATAACTACCTATCAAAAATGGGATGGGGCCTCTGGATCTGTCTCTGTGTATCCATACAATCTCATGTTGATGAAAGGTGGGGGAATGATACCTGGCCTTACATATCTGGCACTTACAAAATCCCACCGATTGTCAAGATGTTGGCCCCATCAAAAGCGACTGGAAAAACTAAGTCATAAATTGTTGTACTGATGAATGATCTGTTCTGTATTCTTTGGTGTAGAAATGTTAGATGCAAAAAGAAAGCATTCTTAACCTACCTTTTTAACTTTAGCTTGCTCTGTTTTAGAATCTTTCTCTGCCTTTTTGGCAAGTTTCTCAAGCTGTTTTGCTGTAAACTGTAAGAGAAGTATAAGCAGGCATTTGAGAGTTGTACAAATGTTGTACAACTGCACTGAACCTCCACCACAATAACTTCATAATAAATTCTTACATACCTTTAGTTGGAAGAGTGTGTCTGAGAAATAAAAATAAATTGGATGTTACAGTTTCTCCAAAATACTCTTGAAAACAGGTTTTATGAAGACGGACGTCAGATCCTGAGTCAGATCAAGCATGGTGGCCACAGTTCTTGGATCGGTGTGATAATATGTGAAATATATAAGAAATTACATAAGAACAACATATCCTGATAACAATAATAAATATAGCTGCAAGCAGCAATTGGGGTTCCTCCTTGAAAGTTGCAGACAACTGGAAAATTGAGCTATTGAACATTAGAACATACTGTAGTGCCCTCCTAGGGTCTGGAGCACATCAAGTCTGTGTGGCTTTGAATGAAAGTCACATGTACTACAGCTGTCAATTCACCAATAGGTTAAAAATCCGCCCATTTTGGACTATATAATGTTTTTCAAATTGAAAGACATGTATCCTACACATCTATATATAATATCAAGTCAATCGGAGCTATGTTCATGAGGAGTAGATTTTTGTACGTTTCCATAATAGTATATATCCCACACCTTTACAATCTCATTAATACTAATGTCTGATTTATTTTCTTGTTGTAAATGGATGACCTCAGACCCCATTCAAACTGGGTGTTCATTTCACAAAAACTGTCAGATAGGAACATCACAGATACAATTCTGCTCAGATATACACTTCAAATCGATAAAAAACTCTTTCAGGTTTGCTTCAGTTTGGTGGGTGTGGTCTGAAGCAATAAGGCAGTTCTATTAGGCTAGCCCGGGTTGAACCAGGCACTTACTCATCGCATTAATTGGCAATCGAACTAAAAATCTTTTTGCCACAAGGCTATAAACTCTCACAACTTATCATTTAAAACAAAATTGTATGTAATGCACTATAAATTTATAGAATCATGTTTCCAAAGTGGTGAAAAAGTATGTACACTCTTGGAAAGATGCAATTTTAACATATTTTGACACATGCCTATTTATTGATAAGGGAAAATCAATATTAAACCAGATATGCAATTAAAATAATTATATATGGGGGATTGCTTTTTTTTTAGAACAGTAGAATACCAAGCATAAAGCATGGGGGCTGTGACATTGTGGTTGGGGATGATTACCAGGGTTTGAACAACATGACAATCACTCAGTCAAATTAGTTATATTGTAGTTATAGGGGAAGAAAGTCCGACTTCAGATGAAGAGAATGGTGTTACATTGACATGAACTGTGCTCTATTCTGTGTTTATGACCTCGCCCTTGTCAATTCCATATTTTAATCTAACAAAAATCAATGCTTTAGGTAGAACTTTCCTTTGGGGGTTAATGTTGCTGGATCGACTACCGGTGGGCCAAGGTGTAGAAAATGAATCTGTGATCTGGTCTTCCAAAAAAAGTTAACACTAATTATGCCTAGTTATCACGCGTATGTTGGTTTGGAAAGGCTGAAATGTCAGTAAGTATTAATATCATAAAAGGTAGTTATTTAGTCAAATCGAATGTAAACTAATACTCTAAAACATCAAGCTAACATTAGAGCAAATAACAACGATTCGCTCACCGACTCCCTACCAAGCATTGTTTGCATTAGCTTAAATCGGCTATAACAGGTTTGCGTAATAACGTGGGTCATAAATCAAACTATGTTGACAATATCGTTTTTTAAAAGTCGAAAAACACTTACCATCCATTTCCGTGTGTCTTTGAGTTCGGCTT
>JACXGK010010236.1:0-18371 GCA_016801125.1 Novumbra hubbsi | reverse complement strand
TGTATCAATGCAGATCAGAATGGACTGGAACTGATGTAACGGCTCAGCCCTGTATCAATGCAGATCAGAATGGACTGGAACTGATGTAACGGCTCAGCCCTGTATCAATGCAGATCAGAATGGACTGGAACTGATGTAACGGCTCAGCCCTGTATCAATGCAGATCAGAATGGACTGGAACTGATGTAACGGCTCAGCCTTGTATCAATGCAGATCAGGTCAGAAAGATACATTTGGATCCAGTGACTAAATGTCCTAGATATGCACAGCTGCTCTGCCCTGCTCCATCTAATCTGTTTCCAACTGGAGCCAAAATCTGCATTTGGCGACCTAGGCCTCTCCTCTAGTTTTCTCTCCCCTCCTCGCTCCTGCAAGCAAAATCATAAAGCACAGTAAGTGACCAAATGTGGCCCATGTGGGTAAAGAAGGATGCAGTAACTACGGACATGGTCCCTGAATAAGTAGGTAAATGGTTCTCTGTTACTGCCAAAAGTGACCATGACCTTTACAGCTCAACAGCACTAATACCTTTAGGGTCAGGCATTGCACTCAGCCATTACATTCAGGGAACGTTACCTCAAAGATCAAAGCTGCTATACTGTCTGTATTGCATCGTGTCCAATGGCTGTTTCCAGACTCATCGACTGCCACAATGTGTGATTCTCAATGTTAATTCATATAGTTTATTTAAAATGAATAGCTTTCGGTATGTTTCTGATGTAGATGATTATGGCGCATCAATCACATGTATTTCATGAAGCCCTTTTTACAACAGCAGTTGTCACAAATTGCTTTTGCATACATCCAGCCTAGAACCCTAAAGAGCAAGCAGCAACAGGGTTGATGCACATAGACACAATACTGATGGCCATGCTTGTAAAGAAGACAAGTTATTAGGGTCTTCCACACTGCTAGCAGAGGTGATGAATGACACAAAAGTCACATGATGGCATGTGTGCATTATCTGTTAGCCAATCAGCAAGCAGACATTTGACATTTCCATTTAGAGCAGATAAGCCATTATTGGCTGAGTTATCTGAACAATGGGGACATTAGTGACTTTATGTTTGGAACCTTTACATCACCATTTTAGCTTTCATTTTTAATAGATGAACTACATGGCCAAATCTTGATACCAGAAAATGTATTTGTTTCCTGAATATTTTTTTTTATTTTTCTGGAATGAATGAATAGCACACATTGTTCCTTTTAAGTAAGTTTGACTTCCATGTAGATATCAGCATTTCATACTGGGATTTCTGCTAGTTTTAAAATGATGGTTTGTCACTGGCTGATCCTTGCCGAAACGTTTCTGGAGACACCGTGCGCCCTCACACTGGATCTCTCTTTGTGTTGAGTTGTTACATTTTAGTATAATTCACAGTATAATTCAAACCCAAACGACCCAGCTGGAGTTTTCAACACATGGAGAACTGGGTCATCAGGGTTTGGCTATACTGTGTTTCGCTTTTTTTAGGAAAGAGAGGGCTGCATTCGGACCTAAACGAGGTGAACACCTCCACATTAACTGGATTGGTTGTACAGAGCAACAGAGAACCTCGCCCAACACATTGTCCCCCATTCGTCAAGACAGTATGTGGGCAATTTGGTTCCAGGCTTCTCCTCGGGGGGGCCTGTTATGTAAGGTTAGACACAGAGGGCAGAGAAACAGAAGATACTTAACGTGTGGGCCTGGGTGTCACAGCTGCAAGGGCATCAATGTGGGCCACAGATCTGGGCAGCACTGTACAGTTCCATACAGTCAGTAGCTGGAACATCTCCTCTCTCTGTCTCCTTTCGACTCGCCTTCAGCAAGACAGCTGCTCATGGGGAGGCGAGGGGTCCCGAAGGCCGCGTGTGCTGTTCACACGAATTCCCTCCCATTTATCCCACGCTAGGCATCCTCTGACTTCACACACTTTCCTTATTCTGACACAGCAGTCCGGCACCGCCCGGAGACCTCTGAGGCACCGGTGATACGGCTAGCCTGCTCCCATCTCGGAGGTGGTGAAAATGAGGCTACAGCACAGGTCCCCCCCTTTTGGATATCCTTGGTGCGACAGGACAGGAGAGCGACAGAGAGCAGAAGCTTCTGAAGATGAGGAGAACTTAATAACACAATGAGGCAACAGTAACCATTCGCCCGGAAAGTGATGCGTCGTACCCTACGGCCGTTTCATTTTGACTGATCTCTGTGACACGATTTAGTCACCGGTTTCGTCAGACAATGTGTCATGGATTTGCACCTGTTGTAATACCACCGTGTGGCCTACATGAAGGAATATTGAAAACATTGAGTGAGTTATATACATTCATAAGACAGGATGTTTCTTGGTACAGCGGTTAGAGCCGAGCGCTCATGCAAAACGAGTATCGTTACTGATATGAGGAATTTGTCGGGTAAGATGTGATTGTTTGAAATTATTATTTAATGTCATTATCTAGGATTGGAAGAAGTTAAGGATAAACAGACATTCTCATTTCACTGACACAGTGAGAATGCTGAGTGCTCGATTGGCTGATTCAGCTGTCAATAAAAACACAGGCGGGGTGTTTGTTGAGCTAGATGCTGCTTTTATATTCTAATTAGCGACACTCTCTCCTTGTTTTCTGAGAGAAGTACAAACACACACATAATGGCTCCCTTAATGCTTCCCCTACTTTTTTCAGTGCTAAACTCCCTCCCTTTTCCTCCAAACACATGGTGTGTGTTAATAGTAATCATTTCATAGCCTGCCATTAAGATTAACATATTTAGCAATTAAGCATGTTATATTAGTAATTAAACACACTTCTGCAAATGAAATGACATTATTTTTTCACTAGCAAACATGAAACCTCTCTGAGGTCCCCAGGCAAGCACAAACTCACTCTTCAACTTTCTCTTCAGTCCAAACATAAAATGATAAAATAGTTCATAATTAGGCTCATCTCACATCCATAATATTTTTTCTTCGTCTACTTGAAATTGAATAATGGGCTGTAGAAGTGTCAAAGGTAGTTATGTCAGATATATTATATTTTTCTAATCCCAGATATATTTTTGGAATTACAGATTATTAAAAACAATTCAAAAAAAATTTAGACACTGCGTAAAATGCTAATAAAAACAGAATGCGGTCTTGAGCAAATCAAGTATCTTGTTTTTAATTGACAATAGTCAATGCCATAGAACCGGACAGTGGCTTAGAACCGGACAGTGCCATAGAACCGGACAGTGCCATAGAACCGGACAGTGCCATAGAACCGGACAGTGCCTTAGAACCGGACAGTGCCTTAGAACCGGACAGTGCCATAGAACCGGACAGTGCCATAGAACCGGACAGTGCCATAGAACCGGACAGTGCCATAGAACCGGACAGTGCCATAGAACCGGACAGTGCCATAGAACCGGACAGTGCCACACAACCGGACAGTGCCATAGAACCGGACAGTGCCACACAACCGGACAGTGCCATAGAACCGGACAGTGCCACAGAAGCAGAGAGTGTCATAGAACCAGACAGTGAAATAGAACAAGACATTCCCAAAGCCTGCTGCTGATTGATAGTCCACTAGAGAATACTCACACACACAGGAAGGCGGTACCAACCTCCCCGGCTCTCACTGATTTGACAGTGCTGCTGGCTGCCCCACGTTATCCACTCTCAACAGATGACAAGACAACCTGATGTTAGCCGCATGCACACCTATTCAAGACGGTTTGGCCTTTTCTAAATCTCGTAGAGAAAACAAGTAATCAAACATTGAATCCCCTGCCTCTTCTAAGTTAATGGCAAATACTGCATGACGAACAGATGAAGGCTGCCCTCAGACACAACTAAGGTAATCCCTCGATTCCAGTCCGGAGAGATTTGCATCTAAAGTACCTAATGGACAATTTAGAGGACCTTCTGGATGAGCCAGTAGTGACTGCTTCAGTGGAATGTGGAATATACCTACGGAAGCAAAATCTCAATCTCTTTTCAAACAGTGTGTATGTCAATAATTATTTTGAAGGTACTGTACAGTATGTAGAAGTAATTTCGTTACCTTAAATTATATTTAAACTCAGTTCTGCATTTGATATTAAGTAATTTGTCAAGAAGCCTTGATATTTATCAAAGAATGGGCCCTTGTTATATTGTTCTTGTTCAAACAGTGCCATTGTTACCATGTTTGCTAGCACAAACTTTTAATACCTCCAGTAGTCATGACGGTATCCTGGAGACAGTGGAGTAGAGGTCTGCAGACATGAGTGGGCAACTACTTTAATAAAGCCATAATATATAGTAATATATATACACACGTGAAAAGCTACACCCCTCAAAAGTTGTCTTTACATGAATAGTTGAAAATCATGTATGCAATTTAAATTATTAAGGATGTAATTTCCTTAAGGCATACGAGTTAGTACAACCCTACCTTAACTATCACACGAGGTATCAATCCAATGCACCACAACTAGTGCAAATAATTAGAAAATCATTAGATAGCATAAGCCTTCCACAAAGAATAGACACTTGATCATAAGTTGGTGGCGGCAAAATAGTTTAGGACTGCTTTGTTGCCTCACGAGTCAACCATCAATTTCAAGTTGTACCAGAGGAAACTTGTACCAAAGCAAAATGAGACGCCATCAGTCAAAATCTATAGCTGAATTGAACATGGATCTCTTAACAGGACCTTGACCCACAAGCAAAGACATAACATAGCTGCAACATTCAAACCCGAGAACAATTTTCTCGCTATGTTGTTCCTTTCTGATTTTATATTTAAAACACAGGCACAAAATTGATGTTTGAATGATGACATTGGTTTCAAACCTTGTGCTGTGGAAGCATTCAGTTTATAGAGATGAAAAGAAATTGTCCCAACACATTGGCCTTTGGCCGTCCCCTGTGACCCATTACAGTGGTCACATGTTCTGGAGGCCTTACTGTTGAAGGTTGATTGGTCTGGCAGGGAGTGTCGGAAAATGACGACCAGAGAGAATTGAAGGAGCTACACAGTTCAGTGGCTCGGATTGGAGTAATGGTGGACTTAAGGGCTCTGCATAAATCTGGCCTTAGAGGGTGATTTTATATACAGGACCATTGCTCTATCCAGTTAATGTTCTGCTGGTGCTTGGAAACTGGTGTCATTTGATTATTGATAAAACGTGCAGGGGGTTTGCAAGTAAAAAAGTTAGACTTACTTCATGTTTCGGTTGTTTTTTTTCATGTTTCACAGACTACCAAAAAGCACTATCTGAAAGCAAGAATGTGACCCAGCTATGATATAACGAAAAGGTTTTGCAGTCAAACGAGATCAAGATTAAGCTTTTTGGCAAAAACTCAACACTCCTGACCTACAGTATATATTGCATTAGTGGACACTTTAATCTGTAGGCATTGAATATCTATGCATAACAACCATCAGGTTTTTATTTTTCTTACCTATTTCCTAACATAAAACATACACATGTCACTTTACACTGATATAACGTAAATGTCAATCATTTTAAATAAAATATCAAACAGAATAACAATTCAATGTATAATTTCTAATTTAGTTATTTAATACAATTGGTCAGTGGCTTACAAAAGCATTCAAATACCTGACTTGATAAATTACGACTTTACGCTCACAGCTATTTCTTTACGCCTGAAAGGACGTACATGACATTTTTCCAACTGGAACTCACAACGGGAGCTCATGGCAGCCTTGTTTGTCGACACAACAAGCAATAAGGACACCTTGCCTAAAGAACACTCCGGTAGACAAACACATCCAGAAAGAGAGGGACTGGAGAGAAAGAAAAGCAGCGAGGTGGAAGGGGATGAAGTGGTTTGGTGGCCGTCTACAGGGAAGGAGGAAGTGCCGTGGAGTCAGCAGTCACATCTGTCTCAGCACACAACCAGCCTCTTTCTTCATGCTATATCTGATGTTTTTTATCGATATGCCACAAAACCTGCTAGACCTGAACCTACATGAGAGAGAGTAGGAGCTAGAGAGAGAAAGAGAGATTTTCAAACGCAATGCCGTCAGAATTATATTATGAAAACCCTCCATGCTTCGTCTCCTCAAGATGTTGAAACCAACCATTCAGAGCCAGCTACCCTACACAGAAATAATGCGCTTAGATATAGTATGAGTAGACTTAAAAAAGCTCAGTGGATTTCTGAGTATATCATTGTGACTTTAACTAGGCGCAGCCAATGCTTAGTCCTAACATCACACCGCAGAATACATTAACTCAATGTGCCTTTTCCTATTCGTTCAAGAGCTTTCAAACAATTTCCATTTCCCTGGCATAAGTTGGCCTCAAGTCACCTGTCAATACACGTGAAGCAAGTTCACGACACATCTACACGTTTTCCAAGACTATAATGTACAACTGGCACGCCACCAAACCTTTAATGGCATTCCCGAATTTCAAGTAGGAAGTAATATTGAACTTTCCTTTCTCCAGTCAACTTCTAATCACTACAACCGATTTGAAAGTGTGGTGAGCCTTTGGCGGAACAAGCTAAGAGTGTTCCATGACAAACCGAGCGCCTCCAACGGAGCCCGGACCAGTCCCAGTGACAGCACGCAGTAGCACTTGGAGGTACAGGGATAAGGAGGCCATTAGCGGGCAGGGCGGAACCGCCCTGGGTCGCCCTGCGGTCAGGGTACAGTACGCTCCCCCAGACCTTGTGGCACCAGGAGAATCCCAGTAAATGATGCTGGTGGCTGTGAAAATGAATTCTTGTGACATCTTTTCGGGTCTGATTGAGGTCCCTTCCAGTGTAAAGGCTTCTGAAAATCAATACGGCTGTGAATTCACAACACTCCACCCTCGCAGCCGCCGACACCATGGAAACGGAGCATTGTAAGGCCTACTGTGAAATCGTAACCTCAGTTTCCCTCCCGAAAACGTTGTTGTCGGCCCGGCATCAGCGTGCCGTTGGTTTCCAAATGTTGCCTCTTCACTCTCCTCTTTAGCCCCTTTTGAATCTATCTCCCCATCTGTCTTTCTCCCGGCCTCTATCTCATTCATCCTAGCTCTCACCCCGGGAAGACCATGAAAACCAGGAAACCAGGTTGCATCTCAGACTGAGCAGTCCAGAGCACGAGCATCTCTTTTTTCTGTCGTTTAGAGGAATGGTGAGCGAGAGATAAAGGCGCGGGAGAGACAGACTGGGTCTGGGACTGTGGGGGAGGGTGTCGTAGGACATGCTGGGCAAAGCCATATTCAGAAAATATCCACAACACGCACACACACACACGCACACACACGCACGCACCTATGTACACAACCACGTACACACAAAACGGCAGCACCTGCTGATGTTACTGGCCCCCTGTTTACAGGTGTGATTGTAGAGATGCAGGCATTGTGTTTCTCCAGCTCGCCACATCAAAACCCCAGCGACAGGAGGCACAATGCAGGGAACTTGAGATCTGACAGCGCTGTTCCTGCTGATAAATTATTGAATGGTACAATGGCAGCGCTTTTCAATAGAAAATCAAAATAGTCCTAGCCTGGGAGCAGTCTGCCGCTGATGGAATTCCAGACAAAACTCCAGATGAGTTAGATAATAAATGTTCCCATTTCACCCTGGTGATAGGCTCTGTCCTTTCTAATGTCAGCTTCTATCGTTGTGCTAAACCCAGACCAAGGCACACTCTAGTCCTGTATTCTCAGCAACTACAGCAATGACCAGAAGTTGTTCTTTCTGAGGGATTTCAAGAACAGTAAAGGGACTCACCTTTTTTAAAGGTACAGGTACAGCAGCACAGCAGCAGACCATGGAAAAGAAAGCAAAAAAGTGTACATTTTATTAATACAGAGACCAGGTATTTGAATCAAAAAGAAAGACAGTGTACAGTTTACCCCAATACGACATAAAAGCAAAACCTACATATAGAGTAAGCAATAAAGTATCAGGCTATGTTGAAATTCCCTCACACCAACATGTCCTCAAAGGTCAACCTGCTTTCTTGTGATTCTCGCAACTCCTCTTCAAAGCATTAACTCGTTAGCGGTGAATGAAGGCAGGATGTGCCATACAAAGGTATTGGATGGAAGATATTGCCCTGGTAGGCAACTTGATTTATATCCTCACTGCCTTTTGGAAAGATCATTTCAGATAAGGTGAAAAATGGGGGTTTGGACATAATCTGTTTCACATTGATTTTCCTGTTCAAATGGTTAATTGAAGTTCTTGGGGTATATATAATTGAAGTTCTTGGGGTATATATAACTGAAGTTGTTGTTCTCTTATTAAAAATAGGAAAAAAACAATGCCCATCTTTTTTCATCATTTCTTTTGGTGTAACTTTAATGGCAATCCTTTGGCCATGTTTCACTGATGGGTTCAAGATAAAATGAATTCGACCATAATAGCCTAGTTTGTTTGATCAACAGGTTCGGAGTAACCGCCAAACCTCACCATTTTTATAGCACTATTTACAAAACCACTTCCAAAAATATCTATGGTATGATCTATACAATCTTTCAAATAATCGTTTTGTCATTATTCCCGTATGATGTCTTCCTGGACTATTGTTGTGGTAGACCAGCTATTTGAAATGAAACAGGATTATTTGAATAGGGTGATAATGCAGAGGTAGATGGTAATAGGGCCTTGCCAAGGGCATCTAAACCATCCCTTGCTCCTCCACTAGTCCCATTCTGAATGGTGAGGAGAGGGTTGCTGTTTTGGCACTGGGTGCTCAGCCAAGATACATTCTGTTAATTCTCTACTAGCCCCCTGTACACGTGTCCATTCATTAAAATGTGCTTCATTGTGCGCTGTTCTTTGATAATTTAGCAGGGTACTTGATCACCCTAGTTCAGCTGATTAGTCTACGACGATCTGACTGCCACTCAAGACTCTGCAAAGGCTCTGATAATGGATTTTTTTTTGGAGACGCCTTTCAAGACACTCAAGAACATCATACATGTGGACTGGGCCTACAGAGAGGGAAGTGCAACACGTCAGAACGTAAGACTGCTGAATCAAAACATTTCAAATCAGACATCAAGGGACCCAGTAAAAGTAGAGATAATACAGGGAGGCAATAATAAACTCCTGTTACAAAAATGCGAGTAAACTGCAAATGAAAATAGGTTGGCATGTTTGGGAAAATGTGGGGAAATCAAGATCATTTTTTATTAATAGTAGTAGTAATTGCATGAAATAGCCTGTAAAATACGTAACAAGCAAAGTCAATTAACTGTTCGGAATTCCTAGCTCTCTCAAATAATAAAAGAAACAGGTGGGGAACCCTAGTACACCTACAGACACATACAGGCGTCCTGAACGTCCTATTCTCCTTCAGAACCAGTCTCCTATTGTTTTGCTCCTGGCTGTTAACCTGGACCTCCTGCATGGCTGGGTGGATTCGTACAGTGTACAGTAGAGTACAGTGATATCTACTCCATTCTGAAGGGAAGACTTCCCGCTCCCCAGTGTTCCTGAGCCACATCAGAGCCTACCGCTCTCCAGCACAATGAATAAGTAAAGACTCAGGTTTAAATAATACAGCCAGGTCTGACAGTGTGTAGACACTGATTCACAATGAATCCCCCGTCCCCCAGCCAGATCTATTATTTCTAATGGGAACATGACAAGCAGCATACAGGTGGCTCCATTAAAAGCTTAACTGCCTTCAGAATTAATAAGCTCAAAATGCAAAAGGCAGCCGCGTCTCACGTCTATTTTTACTTCTGTTTCCTTACGGCTGTTTATTTGAAGCTCTCAAATCTCCACTCTGAGCGGCAGATTTCTTCTGTTTTTTTTTTACGTATAAGTAAGTTTGAAGAGTAATCAGCAATAAACATAGCAGATATTTGATTGTTTGAGTATGTTCTTCAAAATTACGTTATGGGGTAAAACATCCTGAACCAGTTTTCCAAACCAATTTACATTAAGCACTGTAATGTGAATGTCTGATGTTTCATCACTTGTTTCACGGCATGATCCCAGAAAATGTAATGCACACATTTGTTCACAACCTGGTTATTTCAATTGATTCAGATTTCCCTCAATGAAATGAAGTTTCTTCATATGACATTTCTGTTTTGGTTTAATATATTAAATATATATACAAATTGTGGGAATGGATATATCTATTCCCACATTTTGCTGTCTGACACCATTAGGTCTAAATTGACAGTTAAACACTGGTTGGGGTGGAAGAGCATCTGTAACAATTGTCAGGGAATCAGGTTTCACATCACCACTGTCCAGGGGATCACGTATATGCCAATCAGGATTTAAATGACTTTCACCCTCTCCACATTTCATAAGGTTCAAAGCCAAGAATATACTGCACAGGTGTATACGTATATACAAGTAGAAGCAAGATGAAAAGGAATGGCATACATACGATATCAGTAAAATTAAACCTCAAATGCATTGTGGTTTTATTTGTTCATTTGGAAAAAAACTGGGATTCACATTACATCTCCCATGGATGGCTGAAGAATCCAGAATCAAATACAATTTGTGGGTATAGAAGTGGTTGACTGAATATTGTTTATTTCTTATTTATGTCGCGTATTTTAAATGAGTAATATTTGTACAAAACTACACTAGATTCTATATATTTTGAATGACATTTCAACTACAGTCTAATTTATCCCAAATCCCTTGATCCATCTCTGGGACGGAGGTTCCCACCCGCAGAGGATTCATACGTGCCTGTGGTATCAGAAGTTTCATTGATTAAATCCTTATCTCATTGGCCACGGAAGACGACACAAGATAAGCATCATAGACCTTATGACAGAGCAAAACATTTACAGCTGCACCAGTGAGACAAAAACGTTTCATTCAACGTCCAATCATGAGATGCCAAAGACTGACGTCTAATACTAATGGTCCTCAGGGTAGATAAGGTATTATGGTAAGTATTTTGTAGCCACTGGTTTTGTGAGCTTGCATTAAAAGGATACAAATACAGTGTGCATTGCATGTAAGCTTGCTGCAATAATGGCTGTGCCCAGCAAAGTACTTTGAGTGTAGTATGAGTGACATGTTTTCAACGTGGAGTTAGAGTCTCAAGAAGTCCTCTCTTGTCTCCCGTGGTTAGTTGAGTGGTCATTGTAAATATGTGGTTACTGTTGGTTCTCGCCCTGCCAAGTAGTCAGGACTGTTATCTTTCCATCATTCTACCCAGCAGCCCGTAAGGGTATTCCAGAAAAATGGCTCAACAAATTCAGCACGTGCATGCAATACTCAACAAGGTCCTCACACGACGAGTCACAAAATAGAGCTCCATATCTTTAGAACGATACATTATTGTAACAATATACAACAATCGGGTGGATGTTTCCCCCTAAATATTCTTTTATGGTTTTCTTATATTTTAGTTTTTTTATCCATGATTTTGTTCCCATGGGTGTATAGATTATGTGTGATGAAAAGAACTAGCTGTTCCTCCTCCAGTTTCACTCGCAAAACAATATTTGGACTCTAGTAGCATCACCAAGCCATGACAAGTGCAAAGGCTCTCATTTAAACAAATTAGCTCACTCATATTAATTTTACAGGCATTCAATTTAACGTAGATAGCTATTTATTTTAAATACATTGTATTCATTGAGGTTCAGCGGCAAACTGTAAGTAGCCCCTCGTACGCTATGGTACCACTAACGAATACATGACCCATTACAACCCTAATAACCACACAAGCCTTTCCAAGTTCTCAGGAACAGATTCCTTCATCCATCAGTCGCATTTCAGTCATGCAGGTGTACCTGTACTCTAGATCGCACTGCAGTAATCAAAACTTAAAGCAGGGGGATTTCATTAAGGAACTTTTAGCAGGAGGATTAAATTAATCATTTTAACAAATCAAATTGAGCTGTCGCCTCACTGCCCCAATCTGCCAGATCTGCATTGTTGGCAATATCTCATGAGTGGCTTTCAATTTATGCAAATGTCAGCAGGATAAATCTGGCGGAGGCTCAGCAGGGCAAGATCAGATAGTCATAGACGTTTAGGAGCCTTTTCAACACAGCGGCCTGCTCATTGGGATGCTGTCAGGGTAGCCGGCCCACACGACAAGGTGACTGATCAGGAAGTTGAAGCCACAGAATGAATCAGACATGCAGGCCTAGCGCCGCTCTGAGGAGCCACACATCAACTTGGCGTGGCGTGAACAGTCGACCGCGGCACAGCTAATGTGTCCGAGGGGCTACGATGAATCAACCACCGCCAGGGCCATACGTTTTCTCTCATCTTGGAACACATCCTCAGCGCAACAACGCACCTGCACTGTGCGCTTAAATAAGATGGCCTCAGGTCCCCCCAGGGTTTAACTCTCCTCCAAGGTAAACCGAGACTCTCAGACCTTCTGGTTTTCCAACCACTTGGAAGTTTAAGACCTTAAACATTCATTAATGTTAAACATCGAAGGACTACAGGGTGCATAGGAGTACGGAAAATATACCGGAGGTGTAGGTCGGTTGCTAGCTTGCCTGGTTTTACCCGAAAGAGGTTAGCAAGGCTAGAGACTGTGAAGAGTAGTTAGTTGAGGCCCGGAGGTGTTGGAAATAGGCCTCAGGCTACAGGCCTTTGATTTCAATGCCACCCCAATGGGTGGCCTCTTAATATTCAACTACTCACTCAAATAGAACGGCACCCCTAGAGTGGATATGGCTTGAATCAGACCTCTGCTTGCCAACATGGTAAGGAGCTCCCAACTGAAGCCTCTTCAGTTCAGGTGAAAAATGTACTGTGTTACATAAAGTATATCACAAGCAAACCTGAAAATGTGACTTGTGTTGTGCTCTCTGAACTATATATTCTCGTGGTGTTCATATTGAATGGCAGCCCCCTCCGGTATGTAGCTGTGGTTTCCTGACAGGAGGATATCCACACAAACTGATCTCTAAATAAACATTTCAATGTAGCAGGAATGTGCTGTGAATTAAAAAAAATTGTTTGCACTTAACTGAGTCATTTTAATACCTCTGAAGACTTGGTTGACCCCAAAATTCAACTAAGTTCTGCGTTTGTCCATAGATCTGGAACCATAAATAAACTATATTTTTTTACATTTCCTGCTTAAGTGACTTTGGGTTTATTTTAGAAAATATTAGTACGAAAAATATTACATGTAAATAAGTTGTTTGCATAATTATTTCATCCAGGCAGATTTGTTCATGGTTGTTTTGGTTGGTAGGAATCGACTGCAATTCTCAAATAGTGCCACAGATTCTGAATGGGATTATGATTTGACTTTGATTTTGGACTTTCATGGGCCATGTAGGAAATCATTTTAGTTCTTCTTTGGCCTTGTGCTTGGGATCATTGTCCTGATGATAGGTGTATTTTATCCCTAGATTCTGGTTTTAAGGAACAGACTTTTAAAATGTTTTCTTGTGGTATTGTCCTGTATTTGGCACCATCCATTCTTACGTAAATTTTAAAAAGATGCCCAGCCCCTGCAGAGGTAAAACATCCCAACAGCATCATAATGCTACCACCACACTTCACGGTAGGGATGGCGCAACTAAAGGCAAGGGCAGTATTAGGATTGTGCCACAAATAGAACTTTGGGTGCGGTCAGTGTGTTAACCCAGGGCTAAGGTATATAGGACTCACATTGTATTCCTAAGCTTATGGACAGATACGACAACAAAACTATTTAGCATTACTTGACAAGCTACAAATGTTTTTCTCTCATTCTCTTTTTCTCATTCTCTCTAGCATGCAACAGGTACACTGACAGGCAATTAACAGTTTTTGGATGTTAGTTGGTGTCGCCACTTCATTAAAACTGCAAGAAAGAGAAAAACGCTGACACCGATTTTTGGCAACAGCAAGCTGCAGTAACTGCTTTGATAAGATAAAGCAAAATACTGAAACAACAAAAGTTTGCAGAGTGTAAAGACCAAAACAGAAATACAATGTAGCAGTTGGAGACGTTTTGAGGGACAAGCTTTTGGAAAGTAATTTAGTTTTTGACCTTTTTTATCTTTTTTGTATTTAAGCATTTGTATAATTTCATCTCATATTTTTTTTCTAGATGATGAATATTTTTCCCTTGTACAATTTACCTCTATTAATGTAATATTTTTGTCATATTCTGAGTGTAAATTCAGGCTGATAAAAAAGAATTGCATTTTAAAAACCTATCTGCCAATAATTCTGGAGGGAACTAACTGTACATGCTGGGTTCACACACTTAATGGCCACATTGCTATTAAGCAGTGACACACACCCTCGCATCTTTAAAGGAGCACACCATTTAATAATTAATTGGTCATACTTCTTGTCATCACAGAACAGAAAACGTAATCATTTATTAAACTTCCCATCTCGTAAATACAAAACGACTTTAGTTAGAAAGAAGAAAATCCAGTCAAACTGAAGGCTTGAAGGCTTTCTCCCAGAATTAATTTAGGTTGAACCTACGGTACATTTTGTTATAGTGTGCTGTGTGAAGACTTTTCTTGCATGGTGCTCCAACAGAGAGAGGAGAGGGAGGAATGTGAGGACAGAAATACAAGAATAGAGGCTCCTAATAAGCAGTGTTCTGTGCTTCCAACCGGGTTGGATTAGAAATTCATCATACTTTTCTAACTATTTTGAAGGTAAAGAAAACCTACTCTACTGCAAGCATGGTCTCATAATGGCCTTATTGCATAAGCCCTGTGGCTGACTCTGCCCACATGGAAGCCCCCGCCGAAACCCGATTCTGAGGCATGTGCCGAGTCAGCCGTAATCTGTGTTTCCTGGAGAAAGTGTTCCTGTAGACCGTTTGGTGTGGCTTGTGTGTAGCTGACTGTTCCTCTATTAGGAAGGCGCGGAGCGAGGATGATCCATCAGCACATGGCCACTGCCCGCTGCCGGCCTGATACAGGCTGATGACACGGCCAGTAGAGCAGAACAACCCAGACTAACACGCCAGGTGCGTTACCAGGACGTGACCAGCACCTGCCGTGTGCGAGGATGGACTGGCAGTAACAGTCCAGGCCGGACCTCACGGCAACACTGTCGTTTAAGACTGGGGAATGGAGGCTGTTTTGAACATCCCACACAAGAGGCCAACAGGCTTGTATATGGGCCTATGGAAAAGCGATGTACTGTGTACAGAGAGGCAGTGTGTGGAACCAGCTTGGGAGGCAGACAGGTTATTTAAAATGCCTGTGCTATTATCAACTTAGAACTGCAGCTATTGGAACCCATGGTACACGCGCACCAGCGTAAATACCACTTATAGCCATGGAAGCAAATAATCCGACAGCAAGAGTAACCATGTACAGCCATGTGTAAATATTTCATCCAGGCAGATTTGCATGGGAGGTGCACAAGGGAGGAAAACCCTTGCCGTCAAGAAAAACACCAAGGTAAGACTAAAGTTTGCCAGAGAACACCTTGAAAAAGACCAGGACCTCTGGAGCAATATGCTTTGGCTAGATGAATCCCAAGTAGAATTGTTTGGGCACAGTAACAGTTGACTCGTGTGTCGCAAACCAAAGACCATTTGAGCACAAGAACATCATACAAACTGTGAAGCAGGCTTTTCACCCTCGGAGGGGCAACTTGAGTCAAGGAGGGCATACGGGCCTGAGCAACCTTAGCCCCCCCCCTGCACGTCCCTGCTTGTCAGTGTAGTGATCTTATATCAAACTCAACACAAATAGTTAGAACGCAACACGGTCGATCTCGTAGGCGAACGTGAGCTATGTTTTCTTTGATAGATACAGCAACCAATCAAAAGACAACTGTGGCACACACCAGATGATCATTTAAAACTAACATCGCTGTCAACACACTTGCTAAAAAGTAGTTTTTCCCCAGGTGCCACGCTAATGACTCCAAGTTCCTGCTCTACGGGCTCAGTGCAGGCACCATGGTCTGGAAAGAAATGTGATTATTTTAATTAAATGTGCGACTACCTTGAAAAACCACCAGCTTTTTAACATGTTTGTTGATAGCGATGGACACATTCAACCCCCTGCATGGGAAGTGGAATCCATAGAGACTATACACACACCTTTATGGACGAGAAACATGTTTTTGCATAAACTAAATACATTATATTGTATCTTTTATCTGAACATATAGAACAACGCACCACTACAGATCAGTTGAGAAGTAAACATAGGATAAGTAGAAAACAGACAATTCCACAGTTACTGTAAAAGTTAGGGAACTGCTAGCTATTTTCTCTGAGTTAGTGAAGAGTCGGAAAGCCATCTAGAAGGCTACAATTATTAATTTGCGAGCTAAAAACAGACCCCCTGCAAGTCAAACCGCAATTGTTTTTTTTTTTTTATCATAATGTCAAAATGCAGGTCTAATACATTTAAATAGCAGATTCCTTCTGTCCAGATCCTGAAGGACTTGCCCCAGGCAATACTAGCCGGCTGTGCTGCCTAGAGACCACCGAAGAAGAATTTCGATTGGGTATTGTTTTGGTTTTGGTTTTATCCTTTCTCTTTCCAATCTAAGCAGAATGCATTGAACCAGAAAGCCATTACAATAATTGAACATTCTTTAATCAATAACAAACACTAAATACTTATAATTTGAATAATTTTGCTGTTATGCCTTCAAGGAATTGAAAGCAGTGATATTCCCCTCTGGCTAATATTATTTTGGCACATACCCAGACGGAAAAGGCATTTGGAAACATCTTGAGGAGCCTGGTATTTTGAATCAACCCTCACAGGGAGTTATCTCTCCTGCCAAAAATAAACCCTTGGATGTTTAGCTTTGGTATTTTTACTCCCCTCTGAAATGACTTGTCATTGTAATACATTACTGGAGTTAAAAGTGTTTTTTAAATTACATTGTAGCCGTTACCATTAGAAATGTGACATTAATTTAAGTGGTTCATAAAGCAGCAGCAAAATATTACACAGTGATAATAAGAGTTTCTTGCCATAATCTCTGGTCATGCAAGAGCCTCTCCTCGAAAACCAAGATTATAATCCCGTCAGCGTTTTCTTGAGAGTCACCAAAAGACAATGCAGCGCAGCGGCAATTTCAGCTCCTCAAACAGCAAACAAAAGTGTATTGGCATTCTGCAGTGACTTAACATACTGTTGTTGCTCATAGAGGACCGTTTTCTACCCCATGTGGCCCATTGCCAGGAGAGCGATTCACTAGGCGGGAATAAACAAAATAGCTCACAACAAGCCAGGGATTTATGGCACAGTCAACTGTCACTCTCAATTGTGGAGTCACTCAGATGTCTCCTTATCCTCTGGAAAAAAGCGAGCCTTTTATTTCACACAGAGTGCTCCCCCTAATTACCACTGTAATTTGAACAATGCCAATTTACATAGCCAATCCTATCTGGAGAAGCAGGCCCCTTACAGGCCCGGCGTCCCCCACGCGTTCTCGGAGCGACGTTCGGCGCCAGGGCGCGCGGGCTCAGGAAGACCGTGTGAGCCCCGCCCCTTCCTGCCTCCTTCCTCCCCACGGTAATGATGCAGATAATAGGCTGCTTCACGCTCCACTGTGGCAAAATTGAAATCAAAACGCTGTTTATTAAAAAGTCTAAAGCATACACTCGTGGGTTCTCCCCCTCCTCTCCTCTGACTTTGACTGTGTGGCGCGGGTGTTCTACTGTTGCCTGAAGAGGCGAGTGATTTGTCAGCAAAGACCGACACCGGCGTGGAAATGCATTGCATTTGGCTTTTCATCCATTTATTTTTGGTCCTTTTAGGCTGACTTAGGAGATAATTCTACATGATCAACTCGAACAGACTCTGGGAGAGCATACAGCTTAGCATTGTTCTTCTTATTTAGTCTGTAAAAAGTTCAAAAGGATTAACTTATTTTCCGGCTAATCCCCACCATTTGAGGAAGACACAAATAGCAAGGCGGTTGGTCTTCCCAAAACTGTCTAGGAAATAAGATACTGTAGGGATTTTCAGGCATGGCTCATGACTGCATGTATCCCAGCTAGAGGCATGAGTAGGGTGGAAAAGATCCCCCAACTTTTTTTTTTACAGTGGATGTGACTAAACCAGTGACAAGTCCCAACTACAAAGCCAGGGAGGATGCAGCATCAGATTTCATGTGACAAACTGCAACTGCATCCCTTGTACTTCAAAGTGGAGACCATTCTCCACTTTTGTCATACATGTCCTCGTGGGAAGTAAGTGCAAATTACCTGCTTCTGGAACCCTGCATGTAACGTCATTGATCCTCGGATGCTAACGGTTAAGCAAGGACAAATAGCATCAAGGCCAGACTTGACTAACGGGGAGCCCTAACGTCCAATAAAGAAACGATGCATGTTCTCTCATGCTGCGTAAAGATCTATGTTAGCCTTGGTGTACTGTATCCACATCTCAGGGACCAGCACGGTGTAATGTAGTGTACTGTACCCACATCTCAGGGACCAGCACGGTGTAATGTAGTGTACTGTACCCACATCTCAGGGACCAG
>JACXGK010010235.1:0-18329 GCA_016801125.1 Novumbra hubbsi | reverse complement strand
AACAAACAATAAACCACACCGGGTGTGGTGAAAACCTGACCTAAGTAGGCTCCCCAATCAGAGTCAACTGATTGCAGCTGCTCTGACTGGGGAGCCCACAACGGCATAGAGATGGCTAGAGGCCTCTCCATGTGCCATGCCCTGAATGGGAGCCCCAAAGCACAGAGATGGCTAGGGGCCCGCATCCAGGACATGACACGTGTAGGCACTCTGAAGAGCAAATTTGAACCAGTCAGAAACATTGAAGATGCCACCTAAAGCGTACTGTGAAAGAATAGTGCAGAGTAGGGTGTACTGTGAAAGAGTAGTGCAGAGTAGGGTGTACTGTGAAAGAGTAGTGCAGAGTAGGGTGTAATGTGAAAGAGTAGTGCAGAGTAGGGTGTAATGTGAAAGAATAGGGCAGAGTAGGGAGTACTGGGAAAGAATAGTGCAGAGTAGGGTGTACTGTGAAAGAATAGTGCAGAGTAGGGTGTAATGTGAAAGAATAGTGCAGAGTAGGGTGTACTGTGAAAGAATAGTGCAGAGTAGGGTGTACTGTGAAAGAATAGTGCAGAGTAGGGTGTACTGTGAAAGAATAGTGCAGAGTAGGGTGTACTTTGAAAGAATAGTGCAGAGTAGGGTGTACTGTGAAAGAATAGTGCAGAGTAGGGTGTACTGTGAAAGAATAGTGCAGAGTAGGGTGTACTGTGAAAGAATAGTGCTGACTAACATTAATTGCGTTCTGGCCACGCTGTAACACAACATTACTTGGATTAATGACTGTAATATAATTCCAGTTTTGGGATTACTCGTTACTGGCAAAAGTTACAACGTCACATTTGCCGTATATATTCGGTGTACATTTTACTAAGCATGTTTCCTGTTCCTGAACTTTGAACTCTCTCCATGCTTTCATGGCGTGTTTGTTATCAATGGCAATGGTGCCACCCACCCTAACACGCCCAAGCTTTGCCCCAGTTATGGATGCCGGACAGTGGGTAAGACCAGGCATGAGGCCAGCCATGTTACAGGCTGCAGGCAACACAATACGTAGCCAGGCAGCAGGGCTTCTAGGTATTACATTTGTAGAATTCCTTGGGGTGCCATGGGGGAGCTTTGCTAATTCTGGGGGGGGGGGGCCCTTGGCACCGGCAGTGCTGCAAGGCTAAACCTGTGACAAGACGGATCTATATTCTGTCTGCTGACATTGACATAAGTCTAGTCGGTTTCAATGTTGAAAACAGAAACATAGTCAATAACGGCGTCACGACAGGGACCACACAATTCCTATTTAGGGTTAACGCTTTTTTTGATGTCTTCAAGTCAACCATTATAAGCATAACACACAGCCTTTGCCTATCTACCCCGTGTATAGATCACTCCGCTTTAGGATAGGTGAGTGCTATGTGTGACTGACCAATCGCAGATGGTTCTGACTATACCTGTCACCACAGACCGTACCACAGTCGGTGAACATACGCCGATGTTGCTTTGCTCTTTGGCACCCATTGGTGGAAAGTTTGTTGTTGTTGCTGCTGCATACATTTACTATGACAGTCAGCACCCCTTTGGGGAATTTCACACCCCTCTGTGCTTCATTGTTCACCAATGGCTCTGTTGTACTGTAACAGCTTCCTGTGTAGTTTCCCTGATAGTGTTGAGTTTTGTTCGGTGTCAGTGTTGGTTTTTTTGGTTTCTGGTAACAAGGCTTCAACGTAATCCTGTTCCCCACAGACGTTTATATATATATATATATATATATATATGCCCAGAGATTGAGAAATGAGAATAAACTGATTCTGAGGATAATCTGTGAGAAGTTGTTGATCAAAACCTCCCTTCCTGTAACGCCCGGTGTGCATCCTGCCCCGTTACCTCAGCGCTTCGATGCCCCGACCTGCTGAACGGGGAGACGTGGAGTTTACCAGGAGGAGGCGAACTGCTCACTCACACACCCGGTGCTCATTTGGGATCATTAACGGATAGGATTTAGGCACCAGGGACTCTAGGTTTGGTGTTGGTTATTATTTTGGTGAAACGTGTACATGAGATGTATCAGTTTAGGAGAAACACGTTTTTTTGTAACCTTATATTGAACATGATAATATTCCAAAGATGTCCTGAAATAAAACAGGGATTCAGGAAGTTGCATTGACCTATCAATTTAAAGCTAATTGTAATGATCTAGAAGCAGTACTTAAAGTGTTCAAGTTTTGAGCAGAGAGCGGCTGCTTTATGGGGAATGATCTGCTCTGACGCTCTGACAGTGTGTGCTGTCCATGAGGGTGTCTGGGAGTGTGTGTGTGTAACCTGCTGGGTGGCTATAAGTGATTGGAGAAGATTGAAGACAGGCAATTCACTTAAGCTTCCTCACCATTTCACCTGACAGTCACTTCAGTGGGCATCCGTACAGTATGGTGTGTTAAGGCCTCTGTACCATGAGGCCAGGGTTCAGGTCTGGAAACAAGCTGTCGCCTTCACCTACAATCCCCAGTAACTGAAGGAAACCCAAAGGAATAGTTTCAACCACGAGTAGAGTGCATTGAAAGAAAGGTTGGCAAACTTGGGTTCTGTCTCTAGTTATGGCCTAAAGCTTTGTTTTGTCAGGCCTTCTATACCTAGAGGCCTCCACCTTAAGGCCTTCTGTACCTAGAGTCTTTCTCCACTGTGAGGTATTCTGTACCTAGGGTCCTTCTGCAGCATGAGTCCTTCAGCATCTTGAGGCCTTCTGCACCTAGAGGCCTTCTGCACTGTAAAGCCTTCCGCATCGTGAGGCCTTCTGCACCTAAAGGCCTTCTGCACTATTAGGCCTTCCGCATAGTGAGGCCTTCTGCCCTGTGAGGACCTCTGGACCTAGAGGCCTTTTGCACCATGAGGCCTCCTGTTCCTGTGCCAGTAGATGAGATTGCAGAGCTCTGTGGTCTGATCTCTGAAGACAACTTGCCTGCCACACGTATACAGTCCAGCCTGACACGGGAATCATGATGAATCGGTGGCTCTCTTCAGCCCCAGATTGTTTTTTAACATTTAATTTAGTTCCTTCCTGTGCTTGGATGCACAGCCATGTATGTGCGTGTGTGGGTGTCTGCGTGTGTGTCTGTGTGTGTGCGAGTGGCTGTGTGTGTGTATTTGTGTTATGGATCTCTGGTCTAATGTAGTGCAGCAGCTTAGAGAGGGGGTCCCAGTCGCTGTGGAAATGATGGAGCCTGCTGATCAATACTCAAGGTTGTGACCTCCTCCCCCCCCACCCTTGCTCCACCCTCCTCCCTCTTTCACCCCTGCTCACCCCTCCTCTCACATACACCCCCTGAGGTCGCTGTCCGCCTCTCTAAAGATATCTGTCCGTATACCTTTTCCAGCCGGGGTCTTTTACCATATCTCTTTAGTTTTTACCATATCATTCTCCATACCTGATGTTAGCAAGCAGAACGTCTTTCTGGGATCACCATCACCTCCTCCGTTAACATGCGACGGTAAAGGTAAATCTAGCCCACAATTGATCACCCCGTAATAACATTCATACAATGTTCTGCCGCCATAGAAAGAACTCTGCCGCGCCATTGTGCTTGTCGGTGCGACTGTGAACCGAAGCACATCGCAGGAAGATAGGAGGGAGGTGGACGGACGAAGGGACAGCACAGATGGGGGGGGGTGGTGCTGGGGTGGAGCAAGGTGACAGGGGGAGCGGTGCTGGAGGGAGGAGAGGCGATGGGGTTTAGTGGTTGGGGGGAGGCCTGTGACTGAGTGACATTAAAGTTAAACCCTATCACAGATTACGGTTGTGTTGTGACAATGGTCGGTAAACGGTCCGAATAACAGTGTTTTCTCTGTTCACCGTGGTGCCGCAAGGACAGGCTTTTGAGCTGCCTGTCAGCCAGTTACACAATGCAGTACACTGTCATCATCATCATCACATACACACCGTACAGACCTATTATCATACACACATACACATACAAACACACACCATTTAACACTGAAAACTTTCTCTGCCTTTTATGTCTGTCCTATTCTGTCCTGGCTGAAATTACACACTGACTTTGTTGTTAAGTCAAATTACAGGCCTGTGAGATTGCATAGAGTGTTTCGATGAAAGGAAATCAATGATTGTGTGTGTGCGTCTGTGTCTGTGTGTGTGTAGGTGCGTTTCTGTGTGTTTGTGTACACGGGTACATGCATATGTGTGTGTGTGCGTGTTTCTGCATTTCTGTGTTCTCTGTCTAGTAAATTAATAACCAACAGGTAAATGATGTGTTTGTTTAAAGCAGCAACACTTACAGGGGGACATCGCTTCACAGTGACCTTCTCCTCAGGCAATACTTCTCTGGACTCTCATTGGACTCAGACTTGATAGTGTTTTCTAAGGTATTCTGAGCTTTTCTGTGGTATTTTCATTGGACAACATTTACCTTCAATGAAATCCATTGTATCTAGAAAAATGACATTTTACAATACTTTTACGATACTGCAAACTTGCAGCTGAAAAATACATATATTATATGTTGTTTTGGCAAAACACTATTTGTTATTATGTCCCTTAGAAACAACTTGAAATGTATTAATTTCATGCCATGTTAACCGCTATATTATTAAGATAATCACATCAACGTTAAGTCTCTAAACACAATCTAAAACCCACAAACTGACCATGAAAATAAAAACGCTGGGGTTGAGGCCTGTGTGGATGGGGTGATAAGACACGGACTGATAGAAAGACAAGAGATAAGAGGGGAGGACAAAGACGATGTTGGGCGGAGGAAGGGTGGAGGGAGGGGGGGGGAGGCCCTCTCTAGTGCCATCAGTGAAGAGAAAGATGGGAGAGAAATAAAGGGACGAGAACCTGTAAGTGAAAATCAATAGAAGGCAGGATAGCAGAGGAGAAGGGAGGAGATAATGAGGATGGGATAAATGCTGTGAGGGGTAGAGAGGAGAACTGAGAAGCAAAGAGCGTTGTGCTTCTTGGCAGATGAAAACAGCTGTATTTGTGAGGATGCGTGTGTGTGTGCGCACGTGTGTGTGTGTGTGGCAACCCCCGGCCTTGTCCAGCGACTGAGGTGCAATGGTATTGAAATGAATGAAACTCTGTTGGACCTCAAACCACGAACGCTGCAGTCTGTCTGCACAGGGGCCTGAAATGAACACAAACGCACACCGAGCAGCACACTGCGCAATCCACATTCACGCACAAACACACACACACACGCACACACACTGGGTTGAGGAGAGGGGGACAGGCTGGCCGGCACTTATTCCATCTGTGATTCTTCAAAGAGTTGGTCTGTTATTGATTTAGTGTCAAGGTTAGCGGCTCATTCAGACACACTGCATTCAGACGCAGCTGGGTGGAGAGCGAGACAGAGGGACGGATATTAGGACAGAGGGAGAGTAGGAGGAAGGGAGGGCGGGTGGGAGGGAGGGAGGGAGGAGGGGCAAAAGAAGATGGAGCAAGGCAGATAGCAAGATTCCAACCTTGAGTTAGGATGTTGCTCAGCGAGAGAAAAAGATAAAACATATACACAAAGGTAGGAAACACTAATATTTTTATACTGTGATGAAAGACTACCTTGTTCTGATAGATGAGGTGGAAAGCTGATTTGAACCTAGACAACAATTAAACGCGCACAGACACACACACACACACAGTTCTCTGTCTTTGTCTTGCTGTGTCGTCGACGCCTCTCTGAGGATCGATAGGAGCGATTCTGGAGAAATATGCTGTCACCATGGTAACCAGGCCTCCAATCCACAGCAGGGTCCTCCAGAGAGAAACACCTCCACACACACATGTGCTGCGCGTGTGTGTGTGTGTCTCTCTGGCTCCAAGGCAGCCATGCTTCAGTGGTCTGAGGGACGCCAGCGATCAGAGACACAAACCCAGGTGACAGATCAGCCGCTAAAAATACACTCCCCTCCTCACTTAGTCGTTCCCTCTCTTCTCAAATCTCCTCTCGCCTCTCCCCCGACCTCACCTCCAAATCTCCCCCTTTTCTCTCTTGCGGTTTCAGGTCGCAAGAGCTAGGAGGCAGAATTAGAAGTCCCTCCAGGTCAAGAGGACCGAGTTGCCTTGAAAAGCTGCTCATATTTATTCAAAAGTTGTAGTGCATCTTTTTGTTCTGGAGCAGTGCAGAAATAAGTCCACTAGGGGCCTGAGGGCATCACAGAGGCCTCCACTCTTTGGAAAAGCCATGCAGAAACAGTGACAGTGGCCTTTTCCACTGCCATGGTGAAACCAATGCACTCATGGAAGGATGGAGAGCCTACTAACACAGGCCATCATCACTACCTCCCCACTACATCGCTAATGCATTACCATTACATCACTACTACATGAAAAAGATATATGCAATCCTCCAATTTGATGTCAGCAACAGGTCTCAAAAAGTTAGGGAACAGGGGAAACAAAAGACTGGAAAAGTTGTGTAAAAGAATGATTCCTGGATATATATGAATATCACTAATTAGGTCAATTGGCTACAGGTCAGTAGCATTATTAGGTATTAAAAGATCATTCCAGAGAGGAAGGGTCTGTCAGAAATGAGGATGAGGAGGGGTTCATTTAAGAGGTTCTCATCCTAAATTTGCAGAGTTTGGGAATCTCATCATCTATGATATATACTATCATTAAAAAAATCCGAAAATCCAGAGGAATCTCTGTATGTAACAGATAAGGCCGAAAACCAATATTGAATGGTCTTCATCTTTGGGCACTCCGACAGGATTGCATTAAAAAGACCCAATTCAGAATCAGAAGTTGTTGTGGAAATTACTGCATGGGCTCAGGAACACTTAAAAAAAACATTATCTCTGAACACAGTGTCGCTGCATCCACAAATGCAAGTTAAAACAACTTTGCAAAGAAAAAACCAGATATAAACAAGATCCAGAAACGCTACTGCCTTCTCTGAGCCCAAGCTAATTTAAGATGGACTGGGGCTAATTGGAAAATTGTCCAGTGGTCTGATGAAATTATTTTGGTGAATCATGGACGCATTGTTCTCTGGACTAAGTAGGAAAGTGAACATACGGCTTCTTATCAGCATACAGTTCAACAGCTTGCATCGGTAATGGTATGGGGGTGCATTCTGTCAACACACCAAAGAAAAAGAGGTGTAGAGTGGTACTAACATCCAAGGAAGTTCCACTCCAGCAGTAATTATCTAAGAAAATGTAGTAATTGTGTGAGAAATACACTAAAATACAAAGAATTATCTTTGTAACCTCTGGTCAGAACAAAGAGCTGGTGTTTTTTCAGCCAGATTTTTTACAGCTGAGAAACACATTTTTATATTGTATATGGCTGCAAATGAAAATGGTGCAATTCAATTTCTAGGATAACTTTTATCCCTGCAGCTAGTAAGGTCTAAAGAGTACGTCTTGCTCAATGTATGGAATGAGAGTTCAAGAAGAAAGTCTGGTTTTGATATCCTTCTAGGTGCGTGTATGGTCATCTTACCCATACAGGAAGAAAGCTCCCACTCAGTCAAGTCAAAACTCTTCTCCATCCTGGAACAAGGCTAACTAACTAACTTCCCCTTTAAGGCCAAATTTCAAATCCCCAAAGTGCCCTCCAAAGTTACTTATGCTGGGCCTGTTATATATATATATCTTCAAGTTGAATGGCCTTAGCAAATTGTGGTGCTCCGGAAATGCAACTTTGGAGTGAACTCTGATTATGAAACTAAAATGTCTGAATATAAAGCACATTTGTGATACCTCATTGCCTCTTCTGCCTTGCTTTTCCCTCTCCATCTGAAACGAATCAACGCTGCTACAGAATATATTGGAGCGCCACAATCACATGTCAATACTTGTAAACTTGTATGTAGTCTAAGTGATATTCAGTATGTACCTAGCCAGGTCTATCACAGCCAGACGAGAGTTGCAATCATTCCATGTCCTATCAAAGGCATCGTATTGTCACAACAAAGAACAAATCAATGGCTTTTCCATGAGAAACATTCAAAACAGATACTTAAGAGGCACTGGGAAGAAAACAGCCGAGGAAGATGATTATTTTATTACTCGGGTACTTCAAAAGCTCTCCCTGTCCTAATGATGCATATTTAATATACATATACCGTCAAAAACTATATATTTGTATTATCTGGTTTCCTGGTGTGAATCGATGGATATCCATTAGTCCTGAATACGTCCATAGAGTATATGCCCTGACACACACTCTCCCACCTTATTATTGTCCTCCTGCCGCCTCCTTTTCACATACACGTGAAGTGAAGGAGTAGTGGGAGTGTATTCAGTAAAGAGGAGCGTCTCCAATGTTTGTCAGGTGTCTTGCATAACATTTGCTTCTTTAAAGATCTGTAACATGAGGCGTGGGCCATCAGCACCACTCTCATGAGCTCACCTGGACAGGTGGGACTCTGAGTAAACTGGAATGCAACTAAATGCATGATATTGTGGACATCAATCTATAGTGTTGGGATTTCTGTTGTACCCCATGAAGGAATGAATTGTTTCATATGCTTTATTGTACTTTACGGTTTATGTTTGTCCTCGTTGCATGTCTGACAACAACTGGTGGCAACAACACCATGAAGTGGGACAGTTTCTGTCCTTTGTGTTCATTGTGTTTGACAAGGTGAAGTAATGCCAACAAATATTTGGCGGATTGTTTTACATATGCCTGCTGTTAGGAAAAATCGCCTTCATCGCCGCTCAAACAAAGGGGTGGAGGTCGGTCTCGTCAAAGAGAGCCCCAAAACCTTGTGCTGTAGTAGGATTTATTTTGTTTCCGTTAAAGAAAACTCTCGATACAATGTGTCATTAAACGCGTTAGGAGTCGTTAACGAATGCTCCTGCCACAAATTTGTGCCTTAGTGTGTTTTGGACACATACAGTACAATTAGCAGACTTTTTGTGGGGATATTGAATATTGCTGTTATGTAACTATGATTGGAATAAATTGCTCATTCCTCATCTTCGATTACTTTGGGGGAGTATCTGAAACATGTATCCCTAGCCGTGTTCATAGGGCTACTGATAATTACAAACGTATACGTAAGTCTAGGTACCAGTTTTGTCATCCACGAGTCCTGGGTTTCTAATTGGCTTGGGTCGGCTCAGGAACACATGTCATTGTAATGCTGGGCTCCTGACGACAGGATTAGCTACCTTTACTAATTACTACCTACATGTTATGGTCACTTACGATCACGTATATCTACAAACAGTAAGGAGTCAGAATGTATATATATATTATATTAATACAGTGGGGAGAACAAGTATTTGATACACTGACGATTTTTCAGGTTTTCCTACTTACAAAGCATATAAAGGTCTGTCATTTTTATCATAGGAACACTTCAACTGTGAGAGACGGAATCTAAAAAACAATCCAGAAAATCACATTGTATGATTTGTGAGTAAATAATTAGCATTTTATTGCATGACATAAGTATTTGTTCACCTACCAACCAGTAAGAATTCCGTCTCTCACAGACCTGTTAGGTTTTCTTTAAGAAGCCCTCCTGTTCTCCACTCATTACCTGTATTAACTAAACCTGTTTGAACTCGTTACCTGTAGAAAAGACACCTGTCCACACACTCAATCAAACAGACTCCAACCTCTCCGCAATGGCCAAGACCAGAGAGCTGTGTAAGGACATCAGGGATAAAATTGTAGACCTGCACAAGGCTGGTATGGGCGACAGGACAATAGGCAAGCAGCTTGGTGAGAAGGCAACAACTGTTGGCGCAATTATTAGAAAATGGAAGAAGTTCAAGATGACGGTCAATCACCCTCGGTCTGGGGCTCCATGCAAGATCTCACCTTGTGGGGCATCAATGATCATGAGGAAGGTGAGGGATCAGCCCAGAACTACACAGCAGGACCTGGTCAATGACCTGAAGAGAGCTGGGATTACAGTCTTAAAGAAAACCATTAACACACTACGCCGTCATGGACTCAAATCATGCAATAAAATGCTAATTAATTACTTAAAAATAATACAATGTGATTTTCTGGATTTTTGTTTTAGATTCTGTCTCTCATGGTCAAGTGTACCTATAATAAAAATTACAGACCTCTACATGCTTTGTAAGTAGGAAAACCTGCAAAATCGGCAGTGTATCAAATACTTGTTCTCCCCACTGTATATATGCATTTGTCATGAAAGTTATATTCCCTTGTTCTTATGTTCCTAGCTGTCCCCTCCGTAACCTTCTTCATGGTAAACTTTCAATCACTCTACTACATGCGCACACATATACACAAATACACACACACACACGCACATATACATACGCACACACACACACATTAGAACAGTCTGGGGCAATATGGTGTATGAATGCAGAAGACAGACAAGAGCAACATGTAGACTTACAAGTCTGAGGGAGTGCAACACCTAATTCCTCTGGGACTAGCCCAGATCATCTCCCACCTCTGGTACAAACACCTCACACACACACACACACACACACACAACACATACACTTCTCTTTTACACACCAGACTCCCTGAACTTTTCACACCTCTCTTTACCCCTGCTGACACAAGGAGACAGGTTTTGTCCATTTAGTCACATTGATTCTGCAGGCGACATGTGTTTCACTGCTGTCCTTTTACAAGTTGCAGTTTTACACGCATTTAACCCATTGATTCCATGTTCTTTGAGTACGGCCTAAATACTTTACCTTCTAATAGTATTACAGCACTAAAACCACAGAGACATAATATCATGCTGTTGTCTGTAATAGCCAATGGTTTCATGTCAAAGGCATGAGAAGATACTACAGATACTATAGATAGAAGATACTACAGATACTATAGATAGAAGATACTACAGATACTATAGATAGAAGATACTACAGATACTATAGATAGAAGATACTACAGATACTATAGATAGAAGATATTACAGATACTATAGATAGAAGATATTACAGATACTATAGATAGAAGATATTACAGATACTATAGATAGAAGATATTACAGATACTATAGATAGAAGATACTACAGATACTATAGATTGAAGATATTACAGATACTATAGATAGAAGATACTACATGTGCTGTAGATGCCTTATTAAAGAATAAGCAGCTGAAAAGCCATAGCGAGTCTCTTAATTGTATGGAAGGCCTACTACAGTTCAACAACATGCCAGGTCAATACAGGTATAACAAACGCTGACACATCAAACCAAAATAATCTGCCTGAATGCATCCTGGTTCCATCACTTTCCCATGTAAATCCACGTAACATAAAAGAAAAAGGGACTGATCAGACCAGGTTTTGGCTCATCTGTGTATAATACAATGGGGTAAAGGGACTGACTGTAGAAGGGTTATGGGGGGAAAACGTATGTTCTTGGGTACACTGTCAAATGCTCCCAATCTGGTATTGAATGGGGTCTGCCATTAAAGGACCACCTAGGCATAGTATTTTGGAGGTTGTCTGAGGCTGTCAGTTTGCTTTAATTGAAAATGCAGTCAAGGGAAAACATAGGCTACAGTTTGTAAATGCTTTGTAAAGCAAATATCGAAAAGGGAAGACAAAACTGATTCAAAGAAAAATACTAAAAACGTATATGTTACCCAATTTTGACCACAACAACAACCAACTTAACCATAACATGCAAAGCAACCTTCTACTGTAGCTGATATTAAACTATATATAACATAAACTATATATAACATCATAGAGGAGGCCATCCGGACAACCTATCACATCTTCAGCTTCAGGTTTTCTATATACGAACTGTCTGGTAGTGTGAAGCCCAGCTGTGTGATGTTCAGGGCAGAGGTTTATGAGAGAACTCAGCTTGAGTTCAGAAACAAAAGTGACCCCAACGTAAAGGGCTTTTGATAGGCTGACCCCATGGTGAAAGAACGCAACCCTAGCAACCTGGCCTAGCAACCGAGGTGTAAGTGCCATTTTATCGCTCCTTCAGCTCATGAGGGTTTTGGGTGCCTATTTGGTGCTGTTAAAAGGGGGTTCATGGGCCAGAGAAACAGTTTAAGTCCAACAAAATATCCTCCTAATATTAACGACCACGTTTCTTTTTAATTGCTTCACGGCGTTGGCAATTAGCTGGATTGACTTAAGTTCAAACCACACCGGGGGTGGGTTTGCTGTCACACTGTCATTATGGATCTTACTGATTGTCCTCCTAGCAGCCAATTAAGTGGCTATGGTGGAAGTGAGTTTAAGGGTTACTGTGAATGTTTGAATGTGTGTATGTGTATATGTTATTGTGTAAATGGGTCCATGTGTTGTGACCTTTTTGTTTAAAATAAATCTTGGAACGTTCTAAGCAAATTTAATAGACTGACTCGTGGTTTAATTGTATTATTCAAACTTTTGGGGCATAATTTGCTCTTTGGAAGTATGATTAGACTTTTTGCAAATGGTTATATGAAAACATAATAAAAATAATAAGAATAATGTGAATCGAAATACATATTCTATTACCACATGAGAATCATGATAATATGGTGTTGACACTTAAGTATTATGATAATACGGTATTGACACCTAAGTATCATGATAATATGGTATTGACACCTAAGTATCATGATAATATGGTATTGACACCTAAGTATCATGATAATACGGTACTGAAACCTAAGTATCATGATAATATAATATTGACACCCAAGTATCATGATAAAATCGCATTGACACCTAAGTATCAAGATAATATCGCATTGACACCTTTGTATCGTGTGATTATATCGTATGGACAACTAAGTATTGCAATTATTTCGTATATACACTTAAGTATCGTGAGAATATTGTATTGGCACTTAAGTATCGTGATAATATCGTATTGTCACTTAAGTATTGTGATAATATCATACTGGCACTTAAGTATTGTGATAATATCGTATTGGCACCTAAGTATTGTGATAATATTGTATCACGGAGGCCCCAATTTTCAGCCCTACCGAACACAAATGTATTTTCTAAAAATATCTAATTAACAAATAGAAAATCTGATTTGTGCCTCTCTCTGGTGAACAATGATGACCCTTGCATGTTTTTAACCAGTGAAATTACTCCAAATGTTTTTTCTTGGGACTAAACAAGATTAGAGTCTGTAAAAAGAGCTGAACTGCCCATCCTCATCAGACTGCTCTGAAACGTGGCTTGGCCCATATTGTACACAACCGTATTTCACCTGAGAGAGACAGAGACCTTGGAAAGGTAGAGGGAAAGAGGATGGAGGGTGTAGGACAGTACAAGAATAGAGCTAGGGTATTCTGTCTGGAGTGGAGCAAGAGAGCTTAGGGTGAAGGGTGTGAGGAGGACAGGGAGTGTGTGTGTGTGTGTGTGTAACACAGACACTTTGACGTGAGGCTGACAGCCAGCAGCCTGTAAATAATGTGTGTGTGATGGACCGAGTCACAGCCTGGCCACAAACACCTTATTTCACACACACCTCTCTAAACACATACACACACACTCCCTTTAACTCTGCCTCTCAAGGACCCACACACACCTAACACACTATTACACATATCGTTCTGAAACAATATATCTTAAAACAAATCTGAACAGGAATTCTGTTTAGATCCTGAGGAAAACACAATTATAATTATATTAAAATACTTTTTTTTATTTGAATAACCAACACAATGTCACAGACTGAAACATAATGTTGTCTAATTTTCCTTCGGCTTAAAAAAATACATGACATTACTTTTTTGTATGTTCATGTGAAAACTGTTTTTGAAACTATGCTGCAAAAACAGAGAAGAATATTCCATTTTTATAAGCTTGTGAAGAAATCACCTCTGGCATTCATTACATTCCCTACAGACACCAAATAATGAAAATACACACACACACACTCTATAGACAAATGCCACGCACATCTACACAAACACAGTCTGTTAAGTCTTCCTAACAGCACCACAAAACCTGTTTATTAGTTCCATAGTAATATAGTCTCCAAATAAAACAAGGAGCAATCCTGTTTCCAGAGTGTTGTTTCTAATAACCTGAGTGACAGTTTCTGCCTATGTCGGCAATGTGGAGGCTCATCACCGATCATGGGAAAGGGGGAGGGGGGAGAGTGGGAGAGAAAGAGAAGAGGAGAGGGATGGAAAGAAGGCTAGAAAGTGTGAATGGGTGTTTAAGAGTGTCCATAAGGTGTGCTGTTGGTGTTCAGCATTTGTCTCGGGGGAGCTAGATGGCTCTAGATTAAGTGGAGACGGTAAACATGGAGAAGGTTTGGGCAAACTCACCCATTGAGGAGAGTGGGTGGGTGTGTTCACAATTTGGACGGGTGCACGAATATCGTGAAAGCAAATGTCTAACGAGCGATGGGAATGTGAGCAGGGACCCTGGGGACATTATGCTGTGTAGGAAGCCCCTATGTCTTCATATTGTAACCCCCCCCCGTCCCCAGCATTCCTGCAGACAGAAATCCTACCGCTGATGAATCTGGCTGCAAACCCGTAGGTGGCATTTGGGGATTATCACATAGGTGTTGTTAATGGGTGGGAGAACAGCCCCAGGGATGCGTTGGGCTGTGGTTAGGGTTAGGGTCAGGGTTAAGATCAGGGTTAGGGTCAGGGTCAGGGTCAGGGTTAGGGTTAAGATCAGGGTTAGGGTCAGGGTCAGGGTCAGAGTCAGGGTCAGGGTTAGGGTCAGGGTTAGAGTCAGGGTCAGGGTCAGGGTTAGGGTCAGGGTCAGGGTTAGGGTTAGGGTCAGGGTTAGGGTTAGGCTGTCGCCGTGGGTTTGTGCACCAGAAGCTTCATGTTTTCCCTGACTGGACAAACGTCTAATAAAGACTGGGATTCGGGGTGTTCTGAGGATCTGTGTGTGAGTGAGTGTGTGTGTGTGTGTTGTGGGTTATCATCACTAGCTGTTGGCTGATTAAAGTGCCTTCCTTCAGAGGAGCGAGCATGTCTGGGGACAGGGAGACTTATACAGCGTAGCTCATATATCAGAGTACACCACCAACAACCCCCAAAGAACATCTACACACAGACAGCAACTATCACCACGGAGACCTCAAAATGATACGCCACTATTTGCCTGGCGTGAATGAAACCTTCCATAACAATGAAAGAAATCTGACGGGAACCCCAGAAATCCTCACCAATGTATGAGAACGACACAGTAGTAGACACTATTGGTGACACGTTTATAGATATACAAATAATAGATCACAAGCACACACTCCACCGCATCGCACACACACCCACACACACACACACATACAGTGACATTTGCTTGTAAAGGTCCTGCATATTTGTTTTGCTGGACTGCGGAGATAATCCCCATACCGGCTCCTCGGACAGCAACCACAAAGGAATATATCTCTCTCACACACACACACCCACACACACCCACACACACCCATCCCCCTTTATTGCTGTGCTGCTTCTCCATCCACCCCTTCTCAGCTGAAACAATCATTGATTACCCCTTTCCTCCCCATCTCCGTCTCTTTATCTCTCTATCTCATCTTATTCTGGAGACGCCTCTTCCTAGTTGCTCGGTAACTTGGCCAATCCCATCCCAGTCACCGACCGAGGTTCCGGTGGCTCAACGTTGACAGACCATCGATGATAATCGGCCTGCATGTATCAGACAGCTGCTACTCAAGATGTTGATTAACATAGCATCTGCATATTCACACAAGTGGCGACGGGGAGACTTTGACGCTGTACGTTGTGAAGCTTGTTTCCGACGGGAGAAAACGTCCACACGTAAAACAAACAAGCACAAACGTGACACTGCCACGCATCACCGTTAGGTAAATCACTGTTAGGTAAATCACCGTTAGGTAAATCCACATGATATGCAGCTCCTATATTACAACCGGCCACTAAGATATGCATAACATTTCTTCCCATCATAACTTCTCTCTCTTATGTTGTCTCTCTTTTCTCTCTCGTTGTTCTATTTATCTCTCTCGGTCACACACACACACACACACACAGACAGAGGCATACACACACTGTAAACACACACATTCACACAGACACGTACACACATAAAGACATGTGCACACAACACAAACCCCTGTTGCGGTTCCTGCAGTCCAAGGAGGCCATGTGGGATTAGTAGCATCGGAACGGATCGATGGGAACGTGGGAGCTATGGGACACTACCCTGTCACACACACACGTATTGATGAGGCGTTCCTCATGGGGGACATCCTGCACCTAATGAGGACACCTAGCCTGACAACTGAATCACAATGTCCAAACACACACTACCCCTAGATAAATTAATACACACAGCGACCAAACACATTATCTGTAGATGAATGAAATACACACAAGGGCCAAACACAAGCTATCCGTAGAATAATTAATACACACAATGGCCAAACACACACTATCCAAGGTTACATTAAAACACACAATGACCAAGCAATCCATAGACAATCCATAGATGAACTAATGCACACAACATTCCCAATAAACCTCTACACAGAGCTTCTACACATACTGTATATGGTCTCTTTAACTCTGTGTGGTTTCTTAAGGTTCCAGAGTTGATTCAGTGTATAGCAACTGATAGTTGGAGCAGTTGATCCAGTGTATAGCACCTGATATTTGGAATAGTTGATCCAGTGTATAGCAGCTGATAGTTTGAACAGTTGATCCAGGGAATAGCAGCTGATAGTTGGAACAGTTGATCCAGTGAATAGCATCTGATAGCTAATGTGTTTCATGTTTTATTAATCTGGCAGGGACTAAAAATCCCCTAATGTACAGAGAAACCAGAACAGTTTAACTTTGCTGAACTTTTCAAGTGAGGGATTCAGTTTAGTCAAAGAGTAAATATCTTAAAATGTTGAGTTAGTGTTTTTTTAGGGTTAGGGAGAATAGAATTTTGAATGACAAAAACCTTTTGTATCCCCACAAGGATTGAAATTCATAAATTGTGTGTGTGTAATAGTTCAGTGAAAGGTGTGTGTACTGCTGGGAACATGAAAGAGCACATAGGGCCTCGGCAGGAAGGTTGGACATGGTCAGAGCTAAGCAATTCATACACACAGGGTCAATATCTTTCAGCCTCAAAGACTTCAGCACTATGGAATCAATGTTCACATCAAAAGAGCAAATGGCAAGATCAGAAGGCCTTTACACATTAAAAAGAAACCTCCACCATTCTCTCTCTCTCTCTCTCTCTCTCTCTCTTGTTGAAAGACTGTACTCTTGAAAGACTGTATAGAGCAGAGAGAGGCCTTCCCAATCTGCTTGACCAATGATTGGTTCCTGCACAGTATGGACAGTTGGTGTAGGAATGACAGGAGTGACTTGCCTCAATATCCCACCTAGATGTAAACTGTAACTAATAGAGGAAATAAAGGACAGGTTTCCTATTATCTAGTAGTATCTAGTGGTCCAACTATAGGACAACGCGGGGTGTCTATACATTCTTCCCAGCAGGCAACTGGGCATTGTGAAGTCCCCTATACTTCCTGTATTGACATTGCATGCCCTTTCAGAACCCAACCCCCCCCCACCAAGCCGGTTTCCTTTATCTGTCTCTGTCCACCAGCGGGGTTTTGCCACCTGACTGGAGCAAGGGGCATTTACTACCTAAAGGTCAAAACCTCATCCGTCTGTCTGCCTTTTTGTCTGTCTGCCTTTCTGTCTGTCTGCCTTTCTGTCTGTCTGCCTTTCTGTCCATCTGTCTTTCTGTCTGTCCATCTCTCTGTTTCTTCAATGCATCAATTGATGGAATGATTGATGCGGATTCCCATCCAAATGCCGAAGGAGCATCTCTCGCCCTACACATCAGGTTAAATCCAACACACCTGATAATCCAAAATACCCCGCTCCATTCAGCTGACACATCCACACAAACGCACTTCAGTCCCCTGTTAATCCAACGCTAACCTGTTATCCTTGTGAATATGCGGATTAGATTGAATGTGTCACTCGTGGTATCGCTTGAGGGATACTTCCGAAACCGCTAGCATGGTTCATATTGAATGGGTTCAATGTGGGGCACTTGAGAGTTGCGAAGATAATAAAACACACGCACAGCCACCCTCTAATGAAAGTGTGTGTGTTTCATGTGAGGGAGCTGCAATATGAAGCCCTGTGACTGACTGATGTTGAAGAGCCAATACATTACAACCGTCCACCTGTCAATCACAGATCTTCTCCTACAGCCACTCAACCACAGCAGCGCACTAATGGAATTAGCTCTGTCACACAAACACACACCCACACACATTCTGATGACACATGCACATATACACTTGCATAGACATGTACCCAGAAACACACGAGCCACCCATACACACCCAACATACACACACACATCAGCGTTTATCTCCCTGACAGAGCTGTGGCACACCATAGCCGTAAATAAAAGAGGAGGTCATAGAACCCCCCCCCCCCCCCCC
>JACXGK010010234.1:0-18335 GCA_016801125.1 Novumbra hubbsi | reverse complement strand
ACAACACATAAACACACACATACAGAACACATAAAAACACATACAGAACACATACACACACCAATACAGAACACATTCACACACAACTACACAACACATAAACACACACATACAGAACACACACACACATTATGAGACAAATAGGAGAGAGACAACAAACACACATTATGAGACAAATAGGAGAGAGACAACCAACACACATTATGAGACAAATAGGAGAGAGACAACCAACACACACACACACATTATGAGACAAATAGGAGAGAGACAACAAACACACATTATGACACGAATAGGAGAGAGACAACAAACACACATCATGAGACAAATAGGAGAGAGACAACCAACACACACACACATTATGAGACAAATAGGAGAGAGACAACCAACACACACACACATTATGAGACAAATAGGAGAGAGACAACCAACACACACACACATTATGAGACAAATAGGAGAGAGACAACAAACATACACACACATTATGAGACAAATAGGAGAGAGACAACAAACATACACACACACATCATGAGACAAATAAAAGAGGGACAACCAACACACACACACACACAAACACACACATACGTGTAAACAGCATCTTAAAGCACTGTGCATTTAGATACTGTTGAGGATATACTTTTATGTAGACACAAACTCCTACCTTTTCTGTCCATGCGACAGGTGTCCATCCACTGAGAGATGCAGCTCAAATACCTCCCCAAGAAACAGAGTCACCCCACTTCTATGTCCTTGGACAAAATCACCTGGACATATTCACACACACACAGTCATTAAAACACACACACAGTATGAGAAAGTGTTCTAAATATAGCTTGCAAGGGCTAGTTCTGGGCTCTCTACAATTTTAATAAAATACATTCTTTCTCTAGACTAGATCCCGTTATCAGGAACCTGGCATAGAACTGTAGACCAACACTGCTGATTTGAACCACATCATCAGATATGGCCTAGCTTCTGTTGCGTGGGCATCTGTGCAGGTGTGTGTGTGAGGTTAAATGTGTGTATGTTTTACCCAGTAGAGTGAAGGCTCTTTGATCACAGTCTCCAGCCAGCAGGTAGCTACAGTCTCCAGGGAACTCATAGAGAATACCATCAAACGTGTGGACATGATGACGGCCAAACAGACTACATCGATCTGACAGCCCTAACGCAAACCCTACACACACACATAAACACAAAAATAAACACACACATACAATCTCACAAAAGTGGGTACACCCCTCACATTTCTGAAAATATTTGATTATATATTTTCATGTGACAACACGGAAGATATGACACTTTGCTACAATGTAAAGTAGTGAGTGTACAACTTGTATAACAGTATACATCTGCTGTCCCCTCACAATAACTCAACACACAGCCATTAATGTCCACACCGCTGGCAACAAAAGTGCAAAACATGATTTAGTACTTGGTGGCAAAACCCTTGTTGGTCACAGAGGTCAGACGTTGCAGTTGGCCACCAGGTTGGCACACATCTCAGGAGGGATTTTGTCCCGCTCCTCTTTGCAGATCCTCTCCAAGTCATTAAGGTTTGGCAACTCTAACCATCAGCTTCCTCCACAGATTTTCAATGGGATTAAGGTCTGGAGATTGGCTAGGCCACTTAATAGGACCTTAATGTGCTTCTTCTTGTACCACTCCTTTGTTGCCTTGGGTTAGCGATAGGTTTGTGTTTTGGGTCATTGTCATGCTGGAATACCCATCCAAGACCCGTTTTCAATGCCCTGGCTGAGTCAAGGAGCTTCTCACTCAAGATTTGGGTGACATGGCCACATCCATCGTCCATTGTCCCTTTGATGCGGTGAAGCTGTCCTGTCCCCTTAACAGAAAAACACTCACACTTTCACCAAGATCTCCTCTGAATCATTCAGATGTTCATTGGCACACTTCAGATGGGCCTGTACATGTGCTTTCGCTTTTCCATCCCCATACCTCTCCAATCTTTTTCCTCAATACCAACCCAATCGATCACTACGCTCTTCGACACCTCATCATCCCCCGGTCCAGGCTCCGGTACGGAGCTTCGGGGGCTTTCTCTAGGGCCGCTCCAAGGCTGTGGAACTCACTTCCGCAATTCACCTGTGACTCTGAATCTATTACCATCCTCAGCCACCGCCTCAAGACTCATCTGTTCGCACAAGCATTCCCCAAGCCCCTCCCCTTTCCCCTAATTTCATTGTCTTGTCTGAGTCCTTTTCTTTTCATGGTCTGTGTATTGTCCATTCACTCTAGTAGCATGTTGCTGGTTCTGTATCAAATATATAGTGCCATTTCTCAACTCACCAGTCAGATGCAACAAAACACACAATTCTCTCCATCCCCTCCTCCTACACACCGCCTGCAACACACACACACACACACACATCACTGATGGCTGTAAGTTAAGTTTATATTATGTTAGGTAGAGTGCAGTTTCAGTTTTATGTCAGTTTATATTATGTCAGGTTATATTATGTCAGGTAGAGTGCTGTTTCAGTTTTATGTCAGGTTATGTTATGTCAGGTTGTATTATGTCAGGTTATATTATGTCAGGTAGAGTGCTGTTTCAGTTTTATGTCAGTTTATATTATCTCAAGTTAAGTGGATTTTCAGTTTTATTTAAATGTTAATAGTTAGTCATGGTACACCCCTGCTCTACATCTGAAACAGAGACACATAGACTGACTGACCGACGCACAGACATATTGACAGGCTGACTAAAACACAATCATTCAGGCAGACAGACAGGCAGATACCTTCATATCCTTCAGCAGGTAGGTCCAGCGATGGGTTAGTCCAGCAGTGGGTTAGCCCAGTAGAGGGTTAGTCTAGTGTAGAGTTAGTTCAGCCACACGTTACAGGTTAAAAGAACTACAGGTGAAATATGTGTCCATAGAATGAAATGGTGTCATCTACAGGGTTCTTTGTCAGTTAATGTTTCTCAAAACAACCACAGTACACTTATATACTGGAACAAGCCTACTGATCAGGGGATAAGCTGATATGATGTGTGTGTGTGTGTGTGTGTGTGTGTTGAGCTTCTACCCAGTGGGCACAGTGACCCCCCCACACTCAAAGGCACAATGGAAGGAAATGGCAATCCATCACCCCATGGCCTGATTAGTCTACACACTCTCACTCACAATCTAATGGTAAACCAAACATCACGCACATCTCTGCCAATACACTCTCTAACTAATCTAATTCTCTGGAAAAAAACGAAAGCACATGTAATAACCTGACACACACACATCCCAGCATCAATCACAATCAGGTCAGAACACAATTACATAACTAACGGGAAAAAATGTTGGTTAGGGGGGAGTCAGGGGGCCATACAAGAGGGGCGATGGGAGTCAAGAGGAGATGGAGGAGTCAAGAGGAGATGGAGGAGCCATGTGGAGGGAACGTAATGCCCCACCCTGCCCCATCAAAGGCACAATTGAAGGAAATGCCAGTACATCACCCAGCTAACAATTAGTCTACTCTCTCACACACACACAACACACACTCAAAACAAGACACATCCACATCCTGCAGAGTGCTGCCTTCACATGAAGATTAAACAAGTGGTTTTAGTACACGCTTTTATCAAGATATCAATATCAATTGTTATCTGCAAAAGTGTTACTTTATTATTCTGACTTTGTATTGGGTTATAGAGACCTTCTGTAGGTCTATAAAGCTTTTCACAGTGTTTGACGCATTGGAGAATTGCTTACTACTAGGTTAATTAATCCTTTAAGAAAAGAAAGACCTTGTTATGCCTTATTTGATAGAGACAGTGGGGATACAGGCCAGTGCCAAGGTTAGGGAGTTACAAAGCAAATGTGACTGGAAAGTAGCCAGTATGTCCGATCGCAATTAGTGAGAAGGGATAGGGGTTAAGGGTTAGTGTTAGGAGAAAGGGGTTTAGGGTTAGAGGTCACGGTTTGGGGTTAAGGGTAGAGGTTAAGGGTTTAGTATTAAGGGAAAGGGGTTTAGGGTTAGAGGTCACAGTTTGGGGTGAAGGGTAGAGGTTAAGGGTTTAGTATTAGGGGAAAGGGGTTTAGGGTTAGAGGTCATGGTTTGGGGTTAAGGGTAGAGGTTAAGGGTGTAAGGGCCGGACTAGTAAGGGCGAGGAAGGGACCCAATTGCGCGAAGTAATAGGGAATTGGAAACCGGCTGGGCCGGGAGGGCTGGATGAGGTGTGTGTGCAAGAAGGCTCGGATAACAACGAGCGTGATGGAGTCTGTAGGGATGAGTGGAGAATGCTGTGGGCTAGGAAATAACGAGCCAAAAAAGTACTCGGACAAAACGAGCTGAGTAGAACAGCAACAATGAGAACTGCGTAATGCAGGAGCCAAAAACCTAGCAGGTACTGTGAACATAGTAACTGGTTTGAACTGGCCGTGATGAGCGGGACTGGGGTGCTCATGTAGGGGAACTGATGAGAGGAATGGGGAACAGGGGTGTGTGGTTAGTGACTGAGCGCTTGGTGACTGGTGTATGTAGTAGCACACCAGGGCCACTAGAGGGTGCGCTAGGACCGGAGCCGGACAAGGTCAGGGGGAACCCTGACAAAGGGTTTAGTATTAGGGGAAAGGGGTTTAGGGTTAGAGGTCATGGTTTGGGGTTAAGGGTAGAGGTTAAGGGTTTAGTATTAGGGGGAAGCGGTTTAGGGTTAAAGGTCATGGTTCGGTGTTAAGGTTTTAGTGTTAGGGGAAAGGGGTTTAGGGTTTAGTGTTAGGGAAAAGGGGTTTAGTGTTTTGTGTTAGGGGAAAGAGGTTTAGGGTTAGAGGACATGGTTCTGGGTTAAGGGTTTAGTGTTAGGGGTTTAGTGTTAGGGGAAAGAGGTTTAGGGTTATAGGACATGGTTCGGGGTTAGGGTTAGATGTCATGGTTCAGGGTTTAGTGTTAGGGGAAAGAGGTTTAGGGTTAGATTTCATGGTTCAGGGTTAGGGGTAGGGGTTAATCAATCAATCAAGTTTATTTATATAGCACAATTCATACATAAAAGCAATTCAATGCGCTTTACAGAGGATAGTAAGGACATTAAGAGAAATAAAATGTTAACAGTTTGATTAAAACAGGAATGGAACAATTTAGCGTGTGCAGATAAAAAAAAAAAAATAGAGATAAAAGGTTAAAGGAAAATTAAGAAGGATTTTAAAAAAGTAATGGAAATTATAGGTATAGAGATTCCATGTTGCTTTGAAAGTACCTATTAAAGCTATAGGGCACATTGTGAAGTCAAGCCCTCAGTCCTAGGCACGTGAAAACAGGAGTGTTTTTAAACCGGACTTGGATAGGTTTGGGGCATGTCTAAGATCTTCTGGTAGCTTGTCCCAGATTGCAGCTTTGCCATGTTTAGTTTGGAGCTTTGCAGCTCTACTAGCTGACCTGAATTCATAGGTCTTAGAGGCCTGCTTGGTTGATATTCTTCAAACGTTTTCCGATCAGGCCCTAAACACTGGAAAGTCCAGTTAAGAGCCCATTACAGTAGTCAACTCTACTAGAGATAAAAGCATGGATAAGCTTTTCTTGGTCTTTGCGGGACAACATGCCCTTGATTCTAGCTATATTTTTAAGATGATAGAATGCTGTTTTGGTGACTGTTTTGATTTGACTGGAGAATGTGAGGTCTATTAGAACACCAAGATTACGCACTTGGTCTCTGGTCTTTAGGGCCCGAGAATCAAGCTCTTTAGTAATACTTGTTCTGTTGTTTGTGTTGCCAAATACAATAATCTCAGCTTTATCTTGGTTTAATTGTAGAAAATGTAGGTTCATCCAGGTATTTAATTGTTCTATGCAGTGACACAATGAGTCTATTGAGCTATAGTCTGACGGTTCGAGAGCCATATATATTTGAGTATTATCTGCGTAGCTGTGGTAGTTAAGGGTTTAGTGTTAGGAGAAAGGGGTTTAGGGTTAGATATCATGCTTTGGGATTAAGGGTTTAGTGTTAGGGGAAAGGGGTTTAGGATTCACACATCACTGTGTTTTTGGGTTAGGGTGGAACATGGAACTTTCTAAAACAGCGTTGTTTCCTGGGGAATTATTACAGGTACACCACAACAACTTTGTCGAGAGTACACGCTGAAACAGATTTTTACAGCATTATCACCATCACTACTTTTATAATATTCATAAAAAAAAATCTGAATCAGCAGTACACATGGAGCTGACATGGTGAGGTTTGTGTTTAAATATGTAAGGAAAGGTTATTGCTGCATTTCTAGAGTGGAAAGCTAGCTATCTTAAGTTAACATTAGCCTGCTAATATGCAACGCGCTACATGAAGTTCCTGTACACACGGTTCATTTTGAAGTTGCTAGTCGAAAACATGTTAACATTCACGTTGTAAAATAAACACAATAAAATGTATCTTGTAGGGAGGACGTCCCAGGTCCCGAACCACACACTCTGCTTTTCAACAAAGATATCTATGATAAATACTCCCTGGCGCCAACCATCAAGGAACTCTGGGCTATCGCTCAAAGGTAAAGTATGTAACCGGCTACAATATCTAATTAAATTACTTCAGCGATTAGTTGATGTTGTCGGGAGTTGTATCTGCATGGTGTTGGAAGTGATAACCTTTACTTTGAGAGCAGTTTTTGTTTTTGACTCTGATGAATAGTTGTTGTGTTGCCCAGTCCTGCTGTAAAGAGTGAGGTGAAAGAGGAATTAGGAGACGGTACCACACCAGTCAGCAGCAGAGGACAGCCCTCTGTTAACAGTGAGGATGAAGACATTGACTGTCAATATGGTCCCCAACCTGGTGGGAAGGCTCTTCCCAGCCAAAACCTGAGCCATAAAGCAGAGCTTTTCCCTGAGCCCAGACTGTCCTACCCCTGTGTCTCCTGTCTCACCCGTAAAGAACAGCGGACCTATCTAAATGTGCTGACTAGTAAACAGCCGAGAGAGACACCTCAGGTAGGCTTCCGACTTAGGTACTCCTGGAACAGGAGGGGATAACTATTGATGTAGTTATCCCCTTGCCAATCCACTTTGTCACCAACAACTCTGTTGAACATGTTGTTATGGTCTTTCTATTCATTCAGAAGGGCCCTCGCTGCCCTCAAAGGGCCCTCGCTGCACTCAAAGGGCCCTCGCTGCACTCAAAGGGCCCTCGCTGCACTCAAAGGGCCCTCGCTGCACTCAAAGGGCCCTCGCTGCACTCAAAGGGCCCTCGCTGCACTCAAAGGGCCCTCGCTGCACTCAAAGGGCCCTCGCTGCACTCAAAGGGCCATCGCTGCACTCAAAGGGCTCAACTTCAGACTCATGGAAATCCCCACTTTATCTAAGTTCTAACTGACAGACCTTTATCAATGCAACTTGCTAAGCTAACCACTCTTATTTAACCGCTTTTATTTAACCGCTCCTATTTAACCGCTCCTATTTAACCGCTCCTATTTAACCGCTCCTATTTAACCGCTCTTATTTAACCGCTCCTATTTAACCGCTCCTATTTAACCGCTCTTATTTAACCAATCCTATTTAACCATTCCTATTTAACCACTCCTATTTAACCACTCCTATTTAACCACTCCTATTTATGTTACGTATGATGAGCAATTTTGCACCGTATTCTTCTTGTTTTGTTATAATTTACACAGACATATAAGACCCATAAAATATAACTTTGACCAAAACAAGTCTGGATTATGCCTCAACACTGACAGTATTACACATTGTCTTCATTTTCCTCTTTTTAGTAGCCATTGTACAGAGTATGTGTTTGGAAAAAAAACTTTTTATCTATTAAGTTGATTTGCTTATAAGTAAAATGTCTTTCATTTTGTTGAATTACATCTCTGGTCTCATACATTGTTACTTAAGGATTTTGTTTGGCCTATATTGTTTGTGTCTTTGAAGACCCAGGTCACTATATAGTGCATCTGGAAGGTATTCACAACTTTTTCCACATTTTGTTATGTTACAGTGTTATTCCAAAATTGTTTCAATACTTTTTTCACTCAAAATTCCAGACATAGTACCCCATAATGACCAATATATTTTTCATAGATTTGCAAAAACTAAGAATGAAAATATCAACATTTATATAAGTATTCAAAGCCTTGGCTCAATACTTTGTTGAAGCACATTTGGCAGCAATTACATCGTCAGGTCTTTTTTAATATGATGCTATAAGCTTGGCACAGCATTTTTTTTTTTTACTTTGCAGGACCTCTCAAATTTCATCAGGTTGGATGGGAGCGTCGGTGCACAGCCATTTTCAGATCTCTCCAGAGATGTTCAATCAGGTTCCAGTCTGGGCTCTGGCTGGGCATTCAAGGACATTCACAGAGTTGCCCCGGAGCCGCTTCTTTGTTATCTTTGCTGTGTGCTTAGGATTGTTGTCCTGTTGGAAGATGTACCCTAGCTATGGGGCAGGTTTCCATCAAGGATGTCTCTGTACATTGCTACATTAATCTTTCCTCGATCCTGTTTCCCAGTTCCTGGCAAAGAAAAACATCCCCACAGTATGATGCTGCCACCACCATGCTTCACTGTAGGGAAGGTATTGGCCAGGTGATGAGTGGTGCCTGGTTTCCTCCAGACATGACGCTTGACATTCAGGCCAAACAGTTTAATCTTTGTTTCATCAGACTAGAGAATTTTGTTTCTCATGGTCTGAGAGTCCTTTAGGTGCCTTTTGGCAAACTCCAGGTTTTGGCCAATCAAGTTGTAGAAACATCTCCGGGATGATCAGTGGAAACAGGATGCGTCTGAGCAAACTTTTTAGTGTCATGGCTAAAGCTGTGAATACCTATGTATATGTGATTTCTTTGGGGTTTTATTTTTAATTGGTTTGCAAGCATTTCTCAAAAAAAAGTATTTAACTTTATCATTATGGGGTATTGTGTGTAGAATATTTATAGAAAAAAATTTATTGAATCCATTTTGGAATACGGCTGTAACATAACAAAAAAGTGAAACTCTGTGAATAATTTCCAGACGCACTGTATTCATTATCCAACTCCCTGTTTTAGCAGTCAGGGATTTCAGGAGCTTGCTCTTATTGTGAGTTATGAATCCCTGCCTGTCAAGGATTACCCTAATCCTGTCTAATCTAACAGTAACGCTGTGGCCTCCTCCCTGGCAGAATTTGCTGAAACGTGTTGAAGATGAGAGGTCAGAGTTCATGAGATACCTGCAGGATGTGGCCAGGATGTGTCCGGATGACTACAAATACATATCCCAGGGGGCGGCGCTTTACTCAGAGGTAGTGCATTTGTACTCCCTGGTTACCATTCTGTGGTTCTGGCTGGTCAGGAGTACCTGAGTCTGTCTAGGCGTCCTCTGTTCCAGGAGTACCTGAGTCTGTCTAGACGTCCTCTGTCCCAGGAGTAACTGAGTCTGTCTAGACGTCCTCTGTTCCAGGAGTACCTGAGTCTGTCTAGACGTCCTCTGTCCCAGGAGTACCTGAGTCTGTCTAGACGTCCTCTGTTCCAGGAGTACCTGAGTCTGTCTAGACGTCCTCTGTCCCAGGAGTACCTGAGTCTGTCTAGACGTCCTCTGTTCCAGCAGTACCTGAGTTTGTCTTGATGTCCTCTGTTCCAGGAGTACCTGAGTTTGTCTAGACGTCCTCTGTTCCAGGAGTACCTGAGTTTGTCTAGACGTCCTCTGTCCCAGGAGTATCTGAGTTTGTCTTGACTAGATGTCCTTTCAAACCTCTCTTCCAGGAGTACCTGCAAGTCTGTCTGGGCCAAATAAAGAGCTGTCCCCACTTCTACCAGATCCATGAGATGACAAGTTTAACAGGAGGAACATTCTCTTCCAGCCTCCAGCTGAACTTTGAGAAACAGCTGCTGGCTATGGTGAGGTTGATTCTGACTATGGTGGGGTTGATTCTGACCATGGTGAGGTTAATTTTGACCATGGTGAGGTTGATTCCGACTATGGTGGGGTTGCTTCTGACCATGGTGAGGTTGTTTCTGATTATGGTGAGGTTGATTCTGACTATGGTGAGGTTGATTCTGACCATGGTGAGGTTGTTTCTGATTATGGTGAGGTTGATTCTGACTATGGTGAGGTTGATTTTGACTATGGTGAGGTTAATTTTGACTATGATGAGGTTGATTCTGACCATGGTGAGGTTGTTTCTGATTATGGTGAGGTTGATTCTGACGACGGTGAGGTTGATTTTGACGACGTTGAGGTTAATTTTGACTATGGTGAGGTTGATTCTGACTATGGTGGGGTTGATTCTGACTATGGTGAGGTTGTTTCTGATTATGGTGAGGTTGATTCTGACTATGGTGAGGTTGATTTTTCACTATGGTGAGGTTAATTTGGACTATGGTGAGGTTGATTTTTCACTATGGTGAGGTTAATTTGGACTATGGTGAGGTTGATTCTGACTATGGTGGGGTAAAATCTGACAATGGTGAGATCTGCAGCTATGTATTTATATACCTTCATCTGAAAAAATTGGGACACCCTGATATGTTGTTTATTAAAAACAAAAAGAATTGACATATATGTTTGATCTTCGTTCAAACAATATCTGTAGATAAAGGTAAATGTAATTGATGCAAAAACAATCATATTTTAACCGTGATATACTTTATTTCACCAAAGGTATCTATATATATATGTGTGTGTGTATATATGTATGTGTATGTGTATGTGTATATATATATATATATATATATGTATGGATGTATATATGTGTGTGTGTGTGTGTGTGTGTGTGTGTGTGTGTATATATATGTGTGTATGTGTGTATGTGTGTATGTGTGTATGTGTGTATGTGTTTGAGGGAGAGAGGGAGAGAGTGAGTGTGTTATATTATCTGTCGGCAGGGCGAGGTGTTGATAACCGACCACAAGGTGGTTCCTGATGAAGCTCAGCTGGAATGGGACTACCAGATTGTTTCATCACACAATCCTCCAGCTAAGAAAGGAGTGTTGTCACACACTGTAAGAATGCTGCTCTACGTTATAATTACTGTTTCACCAGTTTTCCAAAGTTACATTCTAAGTAGTATACATATAGGGTGTTTGACTAAAAAAACTAATTGAAATTGAGATAAGGGGATACTGCTGTGTTCGAGTTACACCCCAGTTATCTAATTGTAGCAGTCATTAAACTGTAACTTTATAAAGCCTATTAATGTTTTATTTGAGGCTCTGACTGCTGAAGGCAGTGCTTATGGAATGCTTAGGCTGTTTTTGTCACTTCCACAGGTGTTCAGGACAGATAGTTATATTGTTGTTTTGAGGTGGTCATCACTGATGGAAATGTTGGTCAGTAGAATATTGGTAATGTTGTTCTTCGTAGGTGTTCAGTGCTGATGTATTACTGTTGTTTACAGGTGTTCTGTGCTGATGGTAATGTTGTTCTTCATAGGTGTTCAGTGCTGGTGTATTACTGTTGTTTACAGGTGTTCTGTGCTGATGGTAATGTTGTTCTTCATAGGTGTTCAGTGCTGATGGTAATATTGTTTTGTTGAGGTGGTAAGCACTGATGGAAATGTTGTTGTGTTTTGAGGTGTTCAGTGCTGATGGTAATGTGGTTCTTTATAGGTGTTCAGTGCTAATGTTGTTCACAGGTGTTCAGTGCTGTCATTACTTACAGTAATTTTGTTTTTTTTAGGGGGTCAGTACTGATGGTAATGTTGTTGTTCACAGGCAGTCAGTAATGATGGTAATGTTGTTGTTCACAGGCAGTCAGTACTGATAGTAATGTTGTTGTTCACAGGCAGTCAGTACTGATGGTAATGTTGTTGTTCACAGGCAGTCAGTACTGATAGTAATGCTGAGATGCTGAGCAGTCGGTATGAACCCAATGTGGTTTTGTGCAGAGAGAGTCTGGTCAGGCTGCTGGACAACCATGGTCCTGACTTCACGGATGCCTGGGAAATACCAGTAGTTGTCAAGACCAACGTTGGGAAAGGTAAGAACTGTCCCCATAACCCGATACTTCCTTTACAGCAGAGTCTTCTCAGGCCCAGGGGCCCTCATTTGAGAGGTAAGAACTGTCCCCCTAACCCGATACTTTCTTTACAGCAGTGTTTTCTCAGGCCCAGGGACCCTCATTTGAAAGGTAAGAACTGTCCCCCTAACCCAATACTTCCTTTAAGGCAGAGTCTTCTCAGGCCCAGGGACCCTCATTTGTAAGGTAAGAACTGTCCCCCTAACCCGATACTTTCTTTACAGCAGTGTTTTCTCAGGCCCAGGGACCCTCATTTGAAAGGTAAGAACTGTCCCCCTAACCCGATACTTCCTTTAAGGCAGAGTCTTCTCAGGCCCAGGGACTTTCATTTGAAAGGTAAGAACTGTCCCCCTAACCCGATACTTCCTTTACAGCAGTGTTTTCTCAGGCCCAGGGACCCTCATTTGAAAGGTAAGAACTGTCCCCTTAACCCGATACTTCCTTTACAGCAGAGTCTTCTTAGGTCCAGAGACCACTAGTGTAAAGGTAAGAACTGACCAAAATATTTAGTATTAGCATACCTACAGCACCTAAAATGAGTATGTTTAAGGCTATGACCGAACTACCTCAGGAACACAAACATCATGTCTTTATTGATCTCCTATGACTTCCTTCCTCCACACTGCACATTGCACTTTTCCACTTAAGTAAATGTTTGCAAATTTTATATTTACTGTCAATTACATTTTTTTACCTCATACTACCTGCTGTGTTTTTCTGTAATGCACCATAGCATCGAAGAAAATTCCTTGTATGTGTAAATGTACTTGTCAATAAAGCTGATACTGATAGGGAAATTATCCAATGCTTTTTCACTTCGTAACATATTTTTTAAATGTTGGCTAAATCCCTAATTCCCTAAATTACAACTTTAATGCAACTTGACCACGTCTGTGGTTCTAGTGACTTCAAAACTGCTCTATCGCTAACAGGGGAGGATGAATTTAGGTCTCCATTCTCACTTTAGTTGGTTTAAAAAACCATTAATTCCTATTTTAAACTTTTGAGTGTAAAATGTGTCTAGCCATTACTTAATGTATGACTATTCATTAAAAAATAAGTGTTCTTTTGACGTGTACATTACCACAGAGTCTTAACAGTCAATTAGAACTCTTATGAACACCCTGATTTAATGAGTCATCCTATAGGGTCTTCCTTGGGGATCTCCCCCTTTTCCCAGCTCATGGAACCCGTTTATTCTGGGTTAATAAACTCCAAATGCAAGATTGTAATAGCACATGTACGTTTAATCCGTAAAAAATCTGTAGCAACACATGTTATTGTTTTACAACTTAGTTGAGACTAAATGTTAACCAAAGGTTTAAATCCTATCCAAATTGTGTCCTTTTTGTGTGGACAGGTATAGAACAAAATACACCTTACCACTAATAAAACAAATTTCTCTAAAAATTCTACACGCAATACACACAGTATGAAGTTAGAGTTTATTTGAAAAATCAAGTGTACATACAAATTGATTGAAGTTCACCTGTGGTAAATTCAGATTGGACATAATTTAAGAAGGCACACACCAGTCTATATAAGGTCCCACAGTTGACAGTGCATGTCAGAGTGCAAACTGAGCCATGAAGTCCAAGGAATTGTCTGTAGAACTTCGAGACAGGATTATATCGAGGCACAGATCTGGGGAATGGAACAGAAAAAGGTCTGCAGCATTGAAGGTCCCAATGAGCACAGTGGCCATCATCCGTAAATGAAAGACATTTGGAACCTCTAGTACTCTTCTTAGAGGTGGCAGCCCGGCCGAACTAAGCAATCAGGGGAGAAGGGCCTTTGTTAGGGGGGTGACCAAGTACCCGATGGTCACTTTGACAGAGCTCCAGTGTTGCTCTGTGAAGGGAAGGGAACCTTCCGGAAAGGCATCCATCTCTGCAGCGCTCCACCAATCAGGCCTGTATGGTAGAGTGGCCAGACGGAAGCCACTCTTCGGTAAAAGGCACATGACAGCCTGTTTGGAGTTTGCCAAAAGGCACCTGAAGGACTCTCACTCGCATTGAGAAATTATCTGGTGATGAAACAAAGATGTATCTATTGAATGCCAATCGTCATGTCTAGAGGAAACCAGACACCGCTCATCACCTGGCCCATACCACCCCTAAAGGTGGCTGCATCATGCTGTGGGGATGTTTTTCAGTGGCCGGAACTGTGAGACTAGTCAGGATTGAGAGAAAGATGAATACAGCAATGTACAGAGACATCCTTGATAAAAACCTGCTCCAGAGCGCTATGGATCTCAGACTGGGGCGTGTGTTAATCTTCCAACAGGACAATGGCCCTCAGCACACAGCCAAGATAAGAAATGAGTCAATCAATAGCATAAATTCATTAAAAGTTAATTGTTTGATATGTGTCTAAAATTGGCTTGCCTTTATCAATGTGGTTCGAATTTAGCTCAAATTTCCAATGTCTAGAAAAAGAGACCGCTTCTCAGCGGGTGTACTACTACTTCCCATGACTTTAAATGGTGAAGTTATTCCACCAGTGCCAGATTCACTGTGGAGACCAGCCACTTAAAACAGCATTTACAATAAATAAATGGTAAAACCCCTGATGTGTTGGTGTTTTTTTTGTTGTTGCAGGCAGTAGCCACTGCAAGACAGTTGTCATGGACCCTCCTCTCCTGCAAACCCAGATGAGTGTGAGGGATCGGAGTCGGCTGTTCCACGAGGAGAGCATCAAACTGTCAATCAACAAGACCGGAACTAAAAGTGTGTTCTACGTGATGACTGAGACTCCTGCTGTGTACGAACAACTGTCAGTATGTATTTTTACTCTGTCCTTCACCTCAATCCCAACACTGAAACTACTGCTATTGCCTAACAACTGACAGTCATATTTAGCCTTACCCTTAACCATTATCCTGACTTTTGCACAGTACTGTGACTCCTGCTATGAACAAGCAACTAACTGCTTTGTGCTGGCTTAACTTTAATATTCACCTGACCTTAACCCCAACAATAGGTTTTCTGCTATTCTAACCTGAACTTAACTCTTAACTTCACCATTTACATATACTACAACCCCATTTCCCAAAATGTTTTGATTCTGCGTCAAAAGAAAATCAAAACAGAATGCAGTTATATGCTAATAATTTATCCCTGTATTTAATTGAAAATAGTACAAAGACAACATATCAAAGGTTATAACTCAGAAATATTACTCTTTTGGGAAAAATACATGCCCGTTTTGAATTTGATGCTTGCAACACTTTAAAGAAAAAAAAAGAAAAACAACTGCAGTAATTGTAGAAAATATAAATATGAATACAAATTAATACATAAAAAATTTTTAAGTACAGCATTAAATAGAGCGCCTTTCCAATGAATGAAAATAATCAATAAAGGGATGCTGTTTACACACAATAGAGCCCTAAAGAGGAAAACCTTTTCAAGATGTAAAAAACCAGCCATTGGGATACCATACGTGGGGGAAACGGGCACCCATGCAAGATGGATCCTACATGGAGCCAGCAGGGAAGCAAATACAACATGTTTGCATGGATTGGGTTAGTAGTTTTCCATGTCTATAGGAATGAGGTTTTATTGGGAAGCACTCTATCTTCTGGAGATTCAGCTTGTAACCCAAAAAGGAGCCAATGTCCACCAGAATAAAGAGGATGAAAGGTAAGCAGGTTGCAGGATTACTAACATGGAGTAACAAATCATTAGCATATAACGACATAAAGAGCCTGTGTTCAACCCCCTCCCCTGACACACCCTGGAAAGAGGAAGATGCGCATATTGCTATTGAAAAAGGTTTCAGTAGCGCGGGCAAATACCGAAGGCGAGAGAATTTGTCCCCAAATCCTAACTTCTTAAGAACAGCGAAGATGTATTCCCATTCAGTTCTGTCAAATGCCTTCTCTGCATCTAGAGAGATTACCACCTAAGGACATTTTGAAAATTGTCTGAATGAACTGAATGAAGCGCAGTATATAGGATCTTTCAACTTAAGATGAAGCGCCATTGGCACCTTTTGGAGTTGTGGCAGCGACCGGCATTCCAGTGATTCCAAAGATTTGAAGGAATTGTTTATCCCCTTAGGGTCTGAAAGTAAACCACAAGCAGGATCGGTAATTTGGGGAATTGGATGAGAAGCAGGTCCTTGTTTCAAGTCACCCTGTTTGTAACACGTCACACGTAAGCGCAACCTCAGCCGTGCTGCATCTTCAGTGGACAAGTGGTTAAAATTGTTATGCAAGTTCAAGTGTCACTTATACAGCTCTGGAGATGGCATCAGGGCATATTGGTGATCTAGTTTGCGGATGGCTTCAGAAAGGTCCTCTAGCTTGGCCTTTTGAGCTTTGTTCACATGGGGGGAGAAAAAAAGACCTGACTAGAAATTGAGTTTTGCAGCCTTGAGTTATCCTTAGTGCGTAAATGTCTCTTGCAGAAATACCACTTTCACATTTACTTGTTACCTATATAAAAGACACCTGTCCACAGAAGCAATCAATCAATCAGATTCCAAACTCTCCACCATGGCCAAGACTAAAGAGCTGTCCAAGCATGTCAGAGACAAGATTGTAGACGTACATAAGGCTGGAATGGGCTACAAGATCATCGCCAAGCAGCTTGGTGAGAAGTTTACAACAGTTGGTGCAATTATTCGCAAATGGAAGAAACACAAAATAATTGTCAATCTCCCTCGACCTGGGGCTCCATGCAAGATCTCACCTCGTGGAGTTTTAATGATCATGAAAACGGTAAGGAATCAGCCCAGAACTACATGGGAGGATCTTGTCAATGATCTATAGGCAATATTTCAAATATGTTGTGAATTGATTTGCATTTTACTCAGTTTTAATACTTTAAAGGTTAGATTTGTGTAATTCTTTTTAGGAAAGCTCCAGAGGATCCAGCATTAGTGGAGGGCACTGTATATGCATCTGAAGAGAGGGAAACATTAGGCTGTGTTACTACGTTTTCCCCTGAGCACCAGATACTTCAGAGGCATTCAGCTTTATTTCTGGAATTCTCCTAATAGAGTTTTTGATCCCCAGGAGAGCTCCCAGAGGGCCCTGATGTCGTTTGAGACCTCTGTTCTGGATTTTGGCCTGGACCTGACAGACTTGGAGACTTTTGGAGAAACAAATTTATCCCCAAAGAGGCTGAAAACTCAAAAACTACAGAAAGATGCTACAAGTCTGTCGAAAGATCGTCCAAAAGCTAAGTCTCAACAAACCTGCAGGGTCTCCTGTATTCAAAAGAAGGGAGTGGAGGAGCAGGAAGTGGAGGAGGAGGCATTGTCTTCAGACATAGCAGAAGGGGTAGGACCAGAGCAGAGTGAGCAGGCAATGGACCAGAGTCCTGCTGGGAACTTATTGTCAGCCTCCAAACGGATGAGATGTGACTCGCAGGACTCCGAGGAGTTTGTCTCTGGTCAGGGGTCTGGTCAAGGGTTAGGGTCAATCTCGGGTGCAGACTCTGAGGACGAGCGCCTGGTGATTGATGACCCTCTATCTCCAGCCACTTCCTCCAGGTTGCCTCATACCACCGTGCCCCTGACCAAGCATCGCCAACAGGACACCCTCCTGAGCCCCCCTGGTGAGGCGATCTCAGACCCCCGCCAGTCTCTATCTTCCCAGAGTTCCAGACCAAACCCTTCCTCCCCCACACAACCCCCCACCAAGAGAGTGGCCAGGAAGGCCAAGGTACCAGGGAGCTGTGATCAGTTGGGCCAGATCCTAGCCATGCAGGAGGCCATGCTGAAACCCTCACACAGCCAGAATCAGACCCAGGACGCCACACACTGCTCTTCACACCACCCAGCCCCGCTCTCCCCCAGAGGCTCTTCATGGCCCAACCCGAACCCCCAGTCCCTGGTAAAGCCCTGTGTGTCCAGTTACCTGGAGAGTACCCAGGATGTAGAGTCACAAGTCCCCATTGGATCTGCACCAATAGACAACGACAAGAGAACACAGCAAAAACGTTAGTATTAAGCCAATAATCACCTTTCTGTACCGCACTCGTAACATACTAAACCGGCCATCACCTTACTGTACAACACACTACACATTAAACCCATCACCACCTTGCTGTACAACCTATGTAACATATTTAACCCACATCACCTCACGGTACAGCACACACCACTTATTAACCCCACATCACCTCATGGTACAGCACACACCACATATTAACCCCACATCACCTCACGGTACCACACACAACATAATAACCCCACATCACCTCACTTCACAGCACGCACCACATAATAGCCCCACATCACCTCACTTCACAGCACGCACCACATAATAGCCCCACATCACCTCACTGTACAGCACACACAACATATTAACCCCACATCACCTCACGGTACCACACACAACATAATAACCCCACATCACCTCACTTCACAGCACGCACCACATAATA
>JACXGK010010233.1:0-18345 GCA_016801125.1 Novumbra hubbsi | reverse complement strand
TTTCCTCATTCTCCCTGTAACAGCCTGCACTATTTCCTCATTCTCCCTGTAACAGCCTGCACTATTTCCTCATTCTCCCTGTAACAGCCTGCACTATTTCCTCATTCTCCCTGTAACAGCCTGCACTATTTCCTCATTCTCCCTGTAACAGCCTGCACTATTTCCTCATTCTCCCTGTAACAGCCTGCACTATTTCCTCCTTCTTTGTATTTCTGCTCCTAATATTCACACTCTCTGTTATCCTCTTGCCAAAACTGCCCACTCATCTACACTACATCTAAACCAATCAGTATGCACAACTGTGCAACAGCCAGTCACAATTCAACACGGCTAACTCTGAGAGCCAATGGGAACATCCAGCCTCTGAAAGGGAGCCAATCGTCTCCTCCGATGATTCATCAGCTCAGTGGGTAGTTGTCATCAGTGTTGCATGGGTTATGGAGCTAAGCCAATGTAATGTACGTTTACAGATTATCCCTGGTAACATGGTTTGTTTCACGTAACGGGTAGCTAAAATTACAGCTGCACAGTTAAACACTCTACATAAAACGGTGGAACCTTATTTCATTCCTAAATATCTCATGTTCCTTGGTTGGGGAACGCAGTCAGACGTTGTCACTTGTGGGCCAGGATGGAGGAAAACAAGGGTGGAGAAGGGGTATGGGGATATGCGCATGTGTATTCATATTGGACCCCCTTCACAGAGGGGAATCTCCAACATGCCTGTGGTATACGATTACATGATATTGTAGACCGCGTGCACATTTAATAGCATATTCACACACACATATATCCTCGCACACACAAACATTTTAAAGTAAGGTTCGATTTACTCACATAAGCTTCATAGTCACATGACTGGAAGATGAGCTTCTCCGGGTGGTGCTGCCAGTACTGAACTGGGGTGGAGGACGTGGCCTCGTTTGGAGGACGCAATGTGATTGGCTCGCACCAGTCGCCTTGCTGAAATGACAACCAACAGGAAGATGAGACACGGACTCGAGGTGAGGGGTCACACCCGGTTACAGGAAAATAAAAAAATCCTATGTCATTCTGATGGACATATTTAGTCTGTCAGACGTTCCCTCCTAAATACAAGCTACTTTTATCATGTAACAGGTCCTACCCTGACCGAACATGAAAAGCTTAACATATATATATATATTTTTTTAATTAAGTCCCTCACTCTATGAATTGCCCGAGATGTGTTCCTATTAGCCGTCCTTTGCTGAATTCACTTTAACGTTCATTGAAGTGTCATTTCAAGGCACTTTTTAAATAACTTTTAAATCTGGTTAATTCCCCTAGCTTGTGCTCTGCCGCCCAGTCCTCCATTAGAATTTGTGGAGAGCCCACAATCCTTCATTATTTCCTGATTTTAACAGAAACAGGTAAGGAAATATTAACCTAACTTAACTCTCCCTGTATAATACGTTTAAAAATATGTGAAATTATTACAAATAAATGTTTTTCTTGTTTTAAAACAAACGGTGTATATGTAACACATACATTGACAGTGGACTTTGTCACACACATTCAAATTGACACTTTCACATACAATGACATTCGACATCTCACTATGGGCAACATGATTTAACGCAAACTGGCATTACAGACATCCACAACTTACAGTATCATTTCTTGCAGAAGGTCTTTCTCCAACATCATGAGACTAATAAATGAATAGAAATACAGATCTGGGATCAGGACAACAGGAAGTTTGTTTATAACATGGAGTTGGATAGAGGGTTCCCTAGCCACATGGCCTAGCATGGGTACCACCACTAAGGGGCTTCACCAGGGGAGACAAACCCATGAAACACATTCATTTTCATGCCTTGCTCAAGGGCGCAACTGATTTCTTTGCCTTACCAGCAACTGGCTCAATTCTCAATCCGCTAGGCTCTTTGTCTCCCGGTTGGCTCTACCCATTAGCTCATAGAGGCCGTTAGCTGAGATTTAAAGATGTGACCCCTATCCAACTCTATGGTTCATCAAAACAAGCAGGCACTTTTCCCCAACGTGGCACAAAAGATCCTCCCAACGCAGGGAGAGTTTGTAATGAAAGTCCCACGGCAGGTGCAAATCCGCCACTCTGCAAGGGCCCTGTTTGTTTGGTTTTCTGTGTCATCTCCATCTGCGTCTTAATGAGCTGCTCCGGAGGTGAGCTAATCAGGGATAATGACGATGAGTAGATAGCCGCAGTGTGAGCCATGCAGGACGACTACAGAGAACGTCTATATCCCATACCAAACACCAGGGTACTCCAAATATTATAACTGACAAACAGGCGGGAAGGTCATTAAGACCGGTGTGCTTTTAAATGAGTGATCCACGTTTATACACATGCTCCAAAACAAATGGGAACACACAAACCGAATAAGAGCTGGATTTATACACACACCAAAAATCTAATTAATTTATCAATTAAATCAATTTAAATCACAGGCTGTTCCAACTTGCGTTAATTTCCATGGTAACTCAATGCGTAGTGTGTATGCGCTCCCGACAACGTCTGCAGCCTCCTGGTGAGATGGCGGATGGTGTTCTGGTGGACCTCTTCCCAGACTTGAAACAGGGCCTCAGAGAGTCCCTGGACAGTCTGGGGGGCTACTTGGCAGCGTCAGATGCACCGATACATAACATCCCAGATGTTCGCAATTGGATTCAGGTCTGGGGAACGTGAGGGCCAGCCAATGGCATCAATGCCTTCGTCATCCTGGAACCGCCTACACACGTGAGTCCGGGCATTGTCCTGAACCGGGAGGTCCTCAGGGCCCACCGCAACAGCGTAAGGTCTGACAATGTGGCTGAGGAATTCATCCTGGTACCTAACAGCAGTCAGGGTACCATTAGCTAGAACCTCCAAGAAAATGCCTTCCCAGACCATCACCGACCCACCATCAAACCGTCATGCTGGATGATGTTGCAGGCAGCGTAGCGTTCAGCGCGGCGTCTCCAGACTCTTTCACCTCTGTCGCATGTGTTCAGTGTGAACCTGCTCTCGGACCTGTTCGTTCTGGTGTTCATCAGCGAATGCCAATGAAGCTGCACAGTGCTGAGATCAGGTCCCACTAGAGGACATTGTGTCCTCATGAAGTATTTCTCTGACCGACGCCGTCCTGTTGCTCCTCGCACAAATGAGCAGAAAACCGGTCCTGCTGCTGGGTTAAGGCCCTGTTCAGCTCTCCTTGTGTAATTGCCCAGCTCTTGGCATCTTCGGTATACTCTGGAGACTGTAGTGGGAGGCACTGCAAACCTTGCAAAGGCACATACGGATCTGCTATCCTGGAGGAATTTGTGCAACCCGAACGGCCTGCAGGTACTGCCTCTTGCTACCAACAGTGACAAGAACACCAGCAAAACGAGAGAAGAGTCAGTCAGGAAGGATATGGAGAGGGTCATTGTCCGTGGCCACCACCTGCAAAACCATTCCCTTTTTAGAGATTGTCTTGCTGTTGCCTCTCCATTGCAACAGGTGACATTGATTCTCAATTGCTTATGCTTCCTAACCGGCCCGATTTGATATCCCTGTAGTTATAATTAACTTGGTGTTATACTGTGATGATTACATGTTCCCTAAATGTTTTGGAGCAGTGTATTTACTCGTGGGGACCCTATACATTTCAGTTTTAGGCAAATATTAGTTGGTTCAGGATTAGTCGTTTTATGGTTAGGTCGAGTTAGAAAAACAACCATGTTTGTGTATGAGTGAGAGAACTCCCCGGTTTCTCTTCGTCTCTAAATTGTCATTGTATTGGCTGAGTCACGGTACTCACCTGAGTGCTACTCTAAAGGGCCCGCGCTAGAGTTGTGACGCGAATGTACTTCAAGGAGTCACTCTCGCATGAATACGCAATACATGTGTGCGTCTGGTGTGATAAGCTGTGTGATTCACACAGACACGAGCGCACTGGCGAACACACACTCGCCACGGACCGCTACGCAGGCGGATCAAAGGAATGCCTGGGCACGGCTGCTCCCCCGGACAGCGACCTTGATGGAGAGCTAGGACGGGATGCTAATGTGTGTTGGTGGAGGGGTCACCAACGCCAGGTTTAAGAACCATCCCGGCGCTTTGGAGATGAGCCCCCAGGGCATTTCAGGGCTTTACGGTGCCTGACAAGGGAAATGCGGATGTAAGGGACACACACACGGGCTGCTTTCCCTCGCTTTTAGCGCGCTAACCTACCATGCTAACCTGGGCCATCTGCCGTTCCAGCTTGGAGCGCGGCACGTCCTCCAAGTAGTTGTCGTTGGAGCGCTGGCGGCGGCGCGCGTCCGCCTGCATCATGAGGTGTTGCACGTCCAGCGAGCCCCCCGGGATGCCCGCCGTGGTGTACGCAGCCTGGCCCGGAGAGAGCTGAGGAGGGGTGCTGCAGCCCCCGGGTTCCTGGGGAGGGGGGAGGAAGGCGGGTGCAGGTGTCGTGTGCTGTTTTGAAGGCTTTCGAACTGAGGTGAAAATCGTCCGTAAGGCCACCAGTGAGTACGCCAAATATGGGCGTGCCTCGGTTTTACAGTAATCACTCACGGGCTGAAATGGAGAGTTCTGGAACAGCCCAGTCAAAGCCCGGATCTTAATCCTATTGAGATGCTGTGGGGGGGGTGATTTGAAACGGCCTGTGCGTGCAAGAAACCCCTCAGTAGGAAATGGCAACTTTGTGAATCTTTTGTTAAAATAAATGTTATCATAGTTGTTCAATTACATTACCCTTATCTATAGGGATTGTTCGAAAGAAGACATTGATATGTCCCCATTTCTTAAAAAAGGAACTAAATAACTAACGGGGTGTCCTAATTTTTCACATGACTGTACATCCTGTAGCAATGTACCGTAAACTTTCTACTCTTTGTACACTAGATTCCCTCACTGTAGATACTGGGCCTGTAGCTGTCCAACTTCTCCTGTGGCCACCCAGCCGTTCAATATATCAGACGTATCCCAGACCTGGGCACGCCTGAACAGACTTCTCAACTCCGGTGAGCAAAGTCAGGGCTACAGCAAAGTTGCGAGACAGTTTGGCGGTCCCCCTCAGAAGAGGTAAACTAACTTCACAGACGAGGCCCAGCACAGTCCCCTGGGGTCCAAAAACTGATTGGTTCAATGAATGGAGACGTCAGGGCCTTGAAGAGGTTGCAAAGGAGCAGCCACATCCTGGCTACCCGATCAAATCCCCAGAGTCCCAGGAGGTGAGGCCTTTCCTGGGCCTACGTCAGGTAAATATTAGACCCGCACACACTGAGGAAAGAAAGCCAGTGTCTTGTAATTGGTTTCTAGGACACGCATGGTGAGGGGATGGCAGTCTCTATCTTGTATCTGCCAACCAGGGAAAGCTACCAATAGCAATGGATATATTACCCTTAAGATCACTGCCATCTGGGACAATGTGAGCACACACACACACTTGACTCATGGAGAAACATACATATGCACGAGCACAAACACACTTACTCGTAGGGAGATGGCCCGTGGGGGTTTCTGTGGTGGGTCTTCGTGAAGCCGGTCTCCCAGCGAGGCAAGGATTCTCTTCCTGTGTCCAATCAGACTGATCTTTAACACCTGAGGGATTACCGACAGACAGGTCAACACAGAGGGATTATAAAGAGACAGTTCAACACGGAGGGATTACCGAGAGACAGGTCAACACGGAGGGATTATAAAGAGACAGGTCAACACAGGGGGATTATTGAGAGACAGGTCAACACGGAGGGATTATAAAGAGACAGGTCAACACGGAGGGATTATAAAGAGACAGGTCAACACGGAGGGATTATAAAGAGACAGATCAACACGGAGGGATTATAGAGAGACCAAGTTTGCAGGAGAAGATTCTAATGTTTGTGTGCGTGTTTGTTTTTGATGTGCCAAAATGTGTTTGTGTGAAAGGTTGCAGACAATGTTTGTGTTTGTGTGTGTGTGTATGGCTAGGCCTTGAATTCCCTTTAATTTTCAACTTTGTCACATTAATGATTCATTCAATTACTTCTGTTCTGCATACACACAAACTTCTGTTAGCACACGCACGCACACACACACACAAACGTGACCAAAATCAAGGGCAACTAAAAGGAATCCAATGATTTCCAACCTACTATTTATCTTCCACTTCATGAACAATAACTGGTAACCAGATCTGTATAAATGGAACCCAACAGGCTGTGTGAAATCAACACAAACCAGATGTAAATGTTAACACCACACTAATGTGGAAGGAGCACACATACTCCATGCTCTAAGCATTCAGGCACGTAAAAAGAAACATTTATCATTTAGATGGATCCGAATGGAAATGTATTGTGTACCTGTATTACCCATGGTTTGGACAGTGTGTCTGTGTGAAGTATGACTGTATTTCCCACCTCCGCACACATAACCTATATCTAGCTCATCATCTGCAGTACAAGCCCTGACCTCTGTACGTTCACCTGTCGCTATGGATACAGAGTTACACACACCAGTGCTGCATTCATTATGTTCCAGGGGATGCTGGATAACACGGCAGCTTTTAACCATGTGTCAATACAAACGAGGCACACACACACACACAACCTATTCTCTGATCAAAACCTGTCCTGAGGGAATAAAGAACAATGTTAACTCTGGATTGATTAGAACTTAAATGTCACCTGCCCATTACTGATAGCAAGCGGTCTCTCACTCTCTCACACAAACATACACAAACACACAATAGATAATGTATTTCCTCTTCCTGTGCCATGCTCTCATTTGCATTTATAGTCAATTCATTCTCTGCATACAGACTAAGTGCAATAGAGGCTCTATCTTACCCTACATTCTCAATATATGGCGGCGTTTTTCTAATCTCACTATTGCTTCATTCCTTCCTCCACATTAAATTCCATTCAGTCTAATTCAATGCATCATGTTAAGTCACTAGGTCGCATGTCAGTGAAATATGTGAAGCAGAATATTAGCATTAAATAATATAAAGCAATTAATCAGTCTCTTCTTTCTCAATATCCTCCTAGCATGGTTCTGTCCCCTTGTCCCTTCCGTCACCCTCACCCCTGGTTCTGTCCCCTTGTCCCTTCCGTCACCCTCACCCATGGTTCTGTCCCCTTGTCCCTTCCGTCACCCTCACCCCTGGTTCTGTCCCCGTCCCCTTGTCCCTTCCGTCACCCTCACCCATGGTTCTGTCCCCTTGTCCCTTCCGTCACCCTCACCCCTGGTTCTGTCCCGTCCCCTTGTCCCTTCCGTCACCCTCACCCATGGTTCTGTCCCCTTGTCCCTTCCGTCACCCTCACCCATGGTTCTGTCCCTGTCCCCTTGTCCCTTCCGTCACCCTCACCCATGGTTCTACCTCTCTCTCACTCATTTTAATTCAAAGGTTCTTCATTTCTTTGCATTGCCAAAGCAGTCTCTCTCTGGCTCATGGATTGCAGTGTTTCAGCAGAGAGTTTGCTGTAGCGATCAAGCTGGGTAACTTGCCCTGCGGTACTGACTTCTTCCCTTGAATAAAATGCTTTGGGATGTGTGTGCTGGTGTCTGTAGTGCAGTATCTGTAAGATGGAGAGTGTTAGTCCTGACGTGCGCGTATTCTTGCTAATCGATGGAGTAATCCCGTTAAGGTTCCCGTTAGGCCAGACGAACAGTCCTGATTACCAGCTTAACTGGGACAGATACAGTAAGGACCCAAATCCTCTAAACTCTGCCATAATGACAGGACAAACACATAGTGATAGTGAACTGTGATTACAGTGACCATAGAAACAATTGACATTCCTGTTGGTAGGGATGGTTGCGAGTTCAAATCCAGAACCAGAGCCAAATACTTTCCAAGTCATTCATCTTTGCAACTTGAAACAATAATGCTTCTTCAAAATTCTGATCTCTAAACAAATCCACATACATCATTCAGTTCGCAAGTAGAAACAGAGACATGTCTTCAAAACAACTGGATTTGAACTCCCAGCCTTTGGAGCCGGAGTCTGCAGCTTTATCCTCATGACTACAGTGGATGCTCTAGGACATGTGACTCTTGTGTCTCTTCATGTGATATGGAATGGTAGGAGCAGTGTTGCCCACTGCTGGTTATAAATAAGCAGTTGGTTGGTCTGGGATGCTGGATGGGTGACAAAGTAGCGGACTTTGACTCCAATGGTTGCAAGTTCAAATCCTCTGAATAACATAAGTGCTTTCAAATTTAAAATTACCGTCCCCCATTCACAACTCCCCAACGGGCGTGGGGGATTGGGGATGAGGGAGCACCGCCCTGACCTCGCTTCCTCCATCTCGACACTCTTCCCCCGCCACTCCTCCTTCACCACTTCCTCCATCTCGACATCACTTCCTCACCTCCTCACCACTCTCCCCCTCCATCTCGACACCTCCCTCCCCACTTCCTCACCCCCCTCCATCTCGACACCCCCCTCCTCCCTCCATTCCCACTTCCTCTCCTCCTGATACCCCCCCTCCTCCATCCCTAATGCCCCCATGTGGAGCTGTAGGTTCAAGGAGCGTCCCCCAAGGGACCAGGTGCTAAGCGCAGGAGGGAAAGTCCGGGAGGGAGGACGGGTATACTCTGGGTTTTAATACACCACCCTTCAACTGTAGTTAGTCTTACTCACTGATAATTAAAGACTTCTGATGTCATCTGGAAGAAGCAATCTATTCTCAAGGGTGGAGTTCTTTATTTTTGTCTCCCAACTGCCCTTAATAGCTAGTCTCACTGGGCACCACCAATAGTGTCAGAGGAACATTTTATTGAATAAGACTCCCTCCACCTTTTGCTTAGCAATGTAGGAGGGTGCGACAATAGTTCACTACATGAGGAAGTTGGACTATTGAGTGAAATTAGTTATGGAGGTCAATTGAGCAGAACATTGTACATGTCACAACACCAATACAATTTTATTGGCCATTTTGCCTTTCTCGCCTGAAATAGCTCTCCCCTCCTGCTGCAACATGCCTGTGCTGTCTGAGTTCCATTCCCACACAAGCAATATACATCTACTGAAACTTGAATAGTTATCCATACTTTACCGCAAAAGTACAGTTTCACACACATAGTATATTTAGTCTTAAGAAAACGGTCATATTACAGAGACATCATTACTACATGGTGTATCTAAACAGGAGGGAGGGGCCGAAAACAGTCCCTCCACATTTTACACTTTGTCCAGAACATCTTGATTCCAACCTTCACATCTTGATCCTAACACACTAGATGTTGTGTTGGCAAGTTCTTTCTTCAAAGTGTGTAAAAAAAAAAAATAACTACAACTCAACAAACCAACACATACAGAGACGCAAAGCCTAACTCAGGGGAACTCCTGACAATTTGCTGCTGAAAACAGAGGGAAATAAGTTCTCACTCACACACCAACCAAATAATGTCTCGTCAGCAATAATGATTGAATGGCGAAGGAGCATGCCATCTCACCCAACACACAGACAGAGCGAGAAGCTGAAACAAGCTCAGGAACAGGCAGCAGAAAGCACAAACAATAGGGTGGACGAGGCGTGTGTCTCAAAGCCACACCGATAACGCTTTACTGTATCCACCCCCCCATTCCTTTAGGACTCACCCTTCCTCTGAAGTATTCTGTACGGGCGCGTCGTCAGAAAATGATCTCGACGGAAACAACGCTCAATTCCTCCTTCCCTGAAGCTTTGGGTTCCGGCTAATACACGTCGCTAACCGCTAGTCACCATCCAGCCCTGCGGAATACACTGCAGCCCCGGAGCCCTCTCTTCGACCACCCTCTCCGCTCGCTCTGCTCCAGACAGGTTGTCTCCTATCTAGCTCCCTATCTCCAGATTGCAGAGGTTCTCCTGCCACTCCTCCGTTCCCCTCAGCTGCAGCAGAAAGACTGGCTCTCGTACATGTCTCTGCCTGAAACCCCCGCTCTACTCCAACACTCTCTCTCCCTCTACGCCTCGTTACTATGGAGACGCAAGGCCCATACAGAGATGGGCTCGTGCACACTGGCTGCCGTCGTGTGTGTGTGTGTGTGTGTGAATACATAACATCGTGTACATCTACAACGTGAACAGAGAAGGTACAGTGAGAAAGGGAGGGGTGATTTGGATGGAGCGCGCTCTCTCTCTTAACCCATTTGGACCCGAAACCTAGTCAAGCATCGGACCAATTACGCTAAGACTTTTGTTAACCGGGATTAGTGAATGCATACCAGCGAGCTTGCGATATAGGACCAGTGTATCCAGGTATATCTCTGGCACACTCCAATGAGCTAAACCGCCCCGTGTAATCCAGCAACACTATAGCCTAGAATAGAATCCAGAGTGCAGCTCACTGAGTCTCTCTTTACCAGTCTCTTTGCCTTTTTTATTCATTCTTCTATTCTCTCCCACCTCCACATTCTCCGGAAGCATCCATGTTGCCTTCAGATTTCTTTACTGCTACACAGAATAATGGTTGTGCACTGCCTGGTTGCAGAAGACATGTTGAATTAAAAACACAAACACAGAAATGTGCCATGACAATAACTGGGGGTAGGGGGGGGCACTAAACTACAAAAGGCGTCTTGACATTGTCAAAGGGGCTTCATGATTTGTGGCTAAATCAGGTTTCCTGGGACACGCTTACAGAAACGTCCTGCCGGTTTATGACATTCAATCACGCAACACAATCTAGGCGGTCCAGTCTTGTGATGCTGGGTAACCGGGCGGTTTGAACGTGTCAGGATGGCAACGGCATATTCCAGCATACGGCATCTCTCTGCACACCGCCCCTTCCACCGTAGGAGAAAAGGGTCCTCGACAAACATCCGTCAGAGACGGAACGCGGTACTGTACAGTCCTCGGGCAACACTAATTAACAACACAAAGAACCAATGTTAACCTCCACCGAGACACCAAGCACACATCCAACACACATCCAACACACACCCGATTTAGATTCATTCTACCACAAAACATGCATTAGCATTCAGTTATTTACGGATTAGCAGCGCGGCCCACTGACCAGCAGAGTGTGTGTGGGCTCGTGTGTGTGTGTGTGTGTGTGTGTGTGTGTGTGTGAGAATCCTGAAGGCAGGAACCACCTGGTGGTGTGATGGTGGACAATCTGTGCATTTGGAAACAGGGAAGGTGGGAAAGACACACACACACACACACACACACACACATACAGTTGGTGAGAGAAGGTATGAAAAACCAAATACAAAAAGGAACATGTCCGATTTTCCATTCTCCATTCATGTACATAATCTCTATGGTAACTGCTGGTTTAGCTCTCATGGCAACAGTGTAGCAGTAGGATGAAAAAGCTAAACTATTATTACTGGTTTGGTGACTTCAGACCGCCCACTAAGACTGGAAGACAGGAGAGAGCCTGTGTGTCTGGCTGTCACATTGCTCTTTCCCTGGAAACAGTAAGGAACGTGACACAAATATACACACACTTGAACACAAGCGCTAACCCATAAACATGCCTTCACATGCAGGGAATTAGCATGATGCAACACACTCACCTATTAATCCAGACTAATTAGCCACTAGTTGTCCCACGTCAAATATATACAGTGGCTCAGAAATGTGTTCAAGCCCACAATTGGTTGTGCAACAACATGACAAATTCTTTAAGTTGCTCAAAATGATTTACAAATGTAAAACACATTTGGACACAGCAATCGTTGCCCATTCGCCTAAGATAAATTGCACAAGCAAAGTTACGTTGGATCTTTTTCCACACTCTCAATTGGATTAGGACTTGGAAGTCCTTGCAGTGTCATTGACTTGCTGGCAGATTAACCCTATCCCAGGCTAGATTAACCCTATATCAGGCTAGAACAAAAGCAAAGGCTGAACTAAGGTCAATGTTTTTAAGAACACACCATTCTAATCAATGCATATTGTCCTCTAAAACATGGGTTTCACCATTATTTGAATCTCCGGATCCAATGACGCCCAAGTATAGTTTTGGAGACTCAGTAACCCCTATGTTCCACAGACTTTGACAATTCTCCAACCATAATAATTGGTGATTTCTTTAACCTCTCAAAGCGACCCCGTCGCTGTGTGTTGTGGCAAAACTCACTTGGGTCACCTTGGCTTTAGGTGATTTCAACTTAATTATTGCCCTAATATTAGTGATTAGATACCCATTGCCTACTTTTGAAAGGTCAGCAACCGTTCCTTACCATTCCATTTTGTGTTCTCTGCCATTTCCACAATGATAGGCTAATAAGGGAGTGTGTCGCCTCCTATTTATGTCGAGGATCACCGCTTAACAGTTCCATACTTTCATTTGGCTTTGGTTAATAGCAAATAAATAATCCGTCATTGAGGCATTTTGAACATTAACTTCAAGGGTTCAATTCCTTCGCCAGGTGCACTTATGCCTACGTGGCACTTTATAGTATAAAGACCAGCTCAAGATGGCCAATGAATGGAGGGAGACTGCGGACAGAAGACACATGGAAGGTTATTCCCCGATTGCGACATAAAGCTCGTAGAAGCAGAGAGGAGAAAAAGGGCTGCAGTCGAGGTGGCGCCAGTGGCCAGCCTGCTCCTGTTATTTGGCTCGTGTTTTCCTTCATCGGATGAACGGGTCCACGGGCGGGGAAATGCACCCACGACTTCCGCGCCACTTCAGCTCATCGGAAAGCTTTCCAATCGCAGTGAATTTTGAATTTCGACTCCATTCGGGGCTTTCAGAGCCCATTAAATTAGAGCAATTTCCTCTTTAAAGGCGCTGCTTCCCCTCTGCCTGACAACAGGGAGGCGTGTAAAGGCTGAAATAAGATTTTGGTGCCATCGTGTGGATGGATGTGTTACTGCGGTCGTCCCTCACATATCCAGCCGCATCGTACGTACATCTTCATTTACATTGTATTTTGCAACTACCCGTCGTGAATTGAAAATGCACACATCATGGGGTTTTCATTCCACAATGTCAGGTGGTCAGACGGCGGGCGGCAATCTTGGTCACTGTAGCAATAACACAATGATTCCACGTTGTCATGCCAATGTCGCTTCAAACATGAAAGCTGCTTTTAACCTGGGCTCACCGCTAAAAGTCTGTCTACAAGCGGACAATGAAACAATAAATAAATAATCAAATACACTCCACTGACCAGGGAGGTGTTCGGGGTCACACAAGGGGGGGAAGGTGGGTCGCTACCCGAAACGGTCCTTTAAAACCATCCTTTACATTAGGCATTTGTTCCCCACTGAGGCCTAGGTGCTTTAGAGAAAGACACGAGCGCTGATATTATCTCAGACTGAGAGGGCAAGTAAGGTTGAGCAGGCGTGTCATCATAACATCACAAAGTGATGTGGGTGTGTTTATGGAAAAAATTATTGTGCAGCACTTCTAAATTGTGCAACAGCAGGGCTGTGCATGTATACACAAACACACACACACGTGTTGGCACACATACAAAGACCTTGTTCCATTTAAAAAATGTCAATAACGCCCATTGCTTCTTCGTTGTCTCCTCAGTTTCAACAGAATCTGTTGCCCATAGCGATTATAAATTGATTTAATTGGTAAGCAATCGAGGATCTATTCTCTGTACTTTATTTACTTCCCTCTCTCCCCCGTTATTTCTCACTATCAATTGAATGTTTACATGGTTACATTTCACAGCTCTGGCAATCAGAATTATGCATTACACAATATTATATTACAATTAATGTACACTGTAATCTTTTGCCGTCCTATTCCACATTGCTTGGTTTTTGCCTAACAGATTTGGGAGTTTAATTTGGTTTTAAAATGTTTGACTGTATAAACTGCAGGAAATATATTTTGTGCTACCTTACGGTACGTTACAACTGCACAGGTAGACACAGTACAGGCAATATAGGAATGGTGTTTCATTGAATTCTCAAAGTGCTTTTTACTCATTATATTTTTATAGTCGAAACTTCATTGGAGCAAAACAATCCTGGCAGCAGGGACAGGATTGAAAATAGGAACATCAAACTAATTATTTTTGGAACGCAGTAACGATGATTTATTGTTACCCTCTTTGTACGGGTTTCATGCATGCACGGATCAACAGATTTGCTCTTCACATAGCCTAAGGTGAAGAGAAGCCATGTTGAGGAAATATGGAATACCACTTTGATATCTGAATTTCACCACTGTTTTAGTCTGATCGAATAACTGCAGATGGTCTAAAAGCTTCTGTAGGACCTCCGAAAAAACTGAGGAGAATTGTGAAATCAAACACAATTGATTTCATATTCCACTGGAATGAGACTGGGTGCTGCTATGTATTTATATATGTTGAAACCGTTGAAGAGGGCAGGGACGAGGCTGCAGACCAAATCTCTGATTGTCGCCAACTGTGCGGTCTGTTGATTGTTTGCATTGACTTTCCATTCATTCGTATGGAGAATGAAGTGAAACATTCTGACACGCCTCTGCGTTTCGTTTGTTTGTTCATCCGTTAGGGATGACAGGATGTACGTGGATGACACGTGGCCTGTATCAGATGCATTTGGAAAGAATATGACTTCCCTGTTAATATAATCATCATGATTTCAATCTTGTGATATTTATCATGATTTAAATCTCCCAGTTTTAGGAACGTGGTTCACACGGAGTACTGGCAAAGAATCATCAGGAGGTCGGATAGGTTGCAAATAATAATTTGTCATTTACAGCAGTTAGATGTGGGAAGCCTCAGAGTACTGGGGTCATGCTCTCATGGCTTAGTGCTGAGGAAACTCACATGCGTACACGTACACGCACATACACACACACACACACACACACACACAGAGGGAGTCACCATCCCAGGTGCTAATTAAGCACTGTGTTTTCATGGTTAAAGGAGTGAGGGGAAATCCCTTCTCTGACAGAGTATTACACTGGAATCACACACTTTACATTATACTACCCTTACGGGGACATTCTTATTTCATATCCTATTTGCCATATTCAGGCCTCGTCACATTTCCCCTTTGGTTTTTAGTAGCAGAGGAAAGGAGATGGCTTCATTGGGGTACTGAGATGAATCCCACCGTGTGTGTGTGTGTGTGTGTGTACAGAGAAGAGATGTGGAAACGAGGCCACAGAGACTATTGAGAGACCCCGCACACAGTGTGGGAGGCATGCCCAGTGTTAGGAGACATTGCATCCCACACGCTTATATAACTCTCCATCTCTCTCTACTGGCTGTGCAACTTCTCTCTCCACCAGAGGACCATTCCTTCCTGCATCACCACCAAAGAGGAATCGTCCATCCTCTGCCTCTGTTCTCTCTAGTTACAGGAGCCATCTGTTCAATCAACCGACCACTAAATACAGGAGATACTTGGCACACTCGCCGTGTTCAGTTCGGCCGTCTCCAAAACGGAGACCAAACGGCTCGCCCTCTAAAGCAGTCTTCAGAATAAGGGCTTACGTTGATGAGTTCCATCTCCCAGATCTTCTTGACCAGCTCCATGGAGGTGTATCCGTTGATGAGGAAGGCCTTGGTGTAGTCTCCCAGCTCCAGAGACTCCAGCCACTCGGCCACCGATGTTGGGTGGTTCCCATCGTAACCCACAGGGCGCACCTGGAACGGGGGGGTGCGGTCAGCAGATCATATGGACAATGTGCAACTGGACACTCTGACACAGGAGGGGGAGGGAGAATTGCTGAATTCAATATAAAATGTAGCACCCTAGGACTGGATAAGTGTCAGCATTTACAGAGAATCTCATAATGCCTATCTGAACTACAAGATGTGCAAGAGTTTATTTGGGATTGGAGGTGCAGGGCTAAGAGTTTATTTGGGATTAGAGGTGCAGGGCTAAGAGTTTATTTGGGATTAGAGGTGCAGGGCTAAGAGTTTATTTGGGATTAGAGGTGCAGGGCTAAGAGTTTTTTGGGGATTAGAGGTGCAGGGTTAAGAGTTTTTTTATTAGAAGTTCTTTCAACTAGGGTGGTGTGGATCAACGTGACACGAGTCAATTCGAAGTATGTGCTTTCTTGCATTCTTCTTTTGGACTCTTCTGCTTTTTTGTATTGAAGATGATATTGTTTAAAAAAGAATTTAAGAATCAGCATACCAGTTTTAACAGTAGTTAGGATTTTGGAATCTAGTAATCTAGTGGCATTCCCAAAAATTAGCAACACCTTTCGCACCGTGAGTAGGGAAAAAAGAAAGGGGTAGGAGAGGAAGGGAGAGAGAAGAGTCTTTCCATGTCGTTTGAAAATGTGTTTTGTTGCAGGTATGACAAGGAAAAGTGCTGACTGCAGGTACAAGTTAGAGGATGGGTTTGCCAGAGTTACCCAGAGTTCCTTCATGCTCTCTTCCAGGACTACTTACACTGGCTTCACTATCTTTCAGTCTCAGCCACACTCCATTTCTGTCAACTAAAGCACAATACAGGTAGGCTGTCTGTGTCGAATGTCTGCATATTAATGCAGTGGTGGTCTCACCATTTTGTCTCTCCAAAAAGCACCTGACAACTGAGTTTGGTGATTTTCTAAAAACACACTTGGGTCTTCGGAGAGGTTTGTTCCAAATCACGTGCAGCCTGTTCGTATGAACTCCCACACACACACAATCCAGCCCTCAGCCACGCAGAACTGACCCTGGGCAACAGACGGATGGCCTGTAGCAGTCTCTGTCTGTGGGCTGAGTTGAGGATCCCGATCTCCAGCAGGTCCTGGTCCTCCACCACGTTACTGCCCTGCAAGAGGAACACGGTTTACGTCATCACACAGACTTCCACTGACCCCGCCCCCCTCATTTAAATCTCTAGTATTTGGTGGCATACATAAAACATCCACTAAGAAGACAACTTGTTCCTCAGTTATTACACTGACAGACACAAAAAGCAGGACAGACAAACAAAGGATTAAAGTGCAGACATTTCAAAATATCAAGACCAACAAGTAAAGCCTGACAAGGGGTGGAGAAACACAAATGGAGGAAGAAAAGTAGAGAGAAACTGACAGACATGTAGAATAGATTGACAAAGAGAGTAAGATTCCTCATGATTTTCCCTCGACTTGAGAGCATTAGCATTTTGTTAGGGGCACAAAACAGCAGCCATAACATTTCTGATTTGTTGATTATTTGTCTTATTTTCCTGTGTAGAATTGTCTATGTTAGTTGTGTTACCATTACTGCTTGAACATGTTGGTTTTATCCATAGTGGCAATCATCCATTCATGCTAAAAACACCCCCATGGAATCGAGGGCTCCAGGTACTCCCCTCTCCTCTCCCGTCCCTTCTCCTCTCTGCTTCTCTCCTCTCTCCCGTCCCCTCTTCTCTCTTGTCCCTTCTCCCCTCCTCTTTCCTGTCCTCTCTGCCCTCCTCTCTTCCCTCCTCACTCTCCTCTCCTGTCCCTTATCCCCTCTTCCTTCTAGTTCTCTCCCCTCTCCTTTTTTATTTCATGTGAATGTTGCCAACGATTGCCTCTCAGGATAACTAACGGAGCCCAGAACTTGTTTCAATCACCCACTAACAATGCCAGACCAGAGTAATAGCGCACAGAGCAGTGGGACAGTTCGATCTCTGCCCTTCTCAGACATGATAAATCAAACCCTGCTGCTCATCTCTAACTGGAGAATATCTGTTTGTCTTATTTCTTTTCTCCTATATTTCTGCCCTTATTTTCAGACACACACACAAAAAAATGCCCATAAATCCGTCTGATCTGCCAATGTCAAGTATTTAAACGCACATTCAACGTGTCTGGATGCATAGATTTGTTTAATCTTTTTCCTTGCTTCTATTCCGCTCCCTCTCCACCTTCCCTTCAAGAGATTTGTCTCATACATGAAAAAACACATTGTGTACCACAGGCTTTACACACACTGTAGGAACAGCTTAAAAATGAGAAAGGCCACTAAGCTCTCATGACATTGTGACACATGAACCGTGGATCAGTTGTTAAATGAGGTCAAAAAGTGATTGCAGGCTTGTTGAATATACATTCAAATAATACTACATTTCTATGCCCACACTACCCTGCACAGTTCAGTGCTCTGATACTGTTAACATACTATGATGTATTTAATACTTTTGTGCGTTAGGTTTGCAACATCAATATGACAGATAATTCTATACTTAAAAGTCCTCCTCGTTCACGACTATCTTGTCCATTCCACTGTGCAAATTCAATTAAACTGTTGCTGGGTTTATTACCAGGACCATAGTTATGCTTCACCACAACGCTTTAAGGCAGATTGAAACAGGCTCCCAGCGAGGCTTCCCCTGTATGCCTCGGTTACACAGGGAACACACTGGTATCCAGTAACGCTGTATGCCTCGGTCACACAGGGAACACACTGGTATCCAGTAACGCTGTGTAACGCTGTATGCCGCTGTATGCCTCAGTCACACAGGGAACACACTGGTATCCAGTAACGCTGTATGCCTCGGTCACACAGGGAACACACTGGTAT
>JACXGK010010232.1:0-18333 GCA_016801125.1 Novumbra hubbsi | reverse complement strand
CTGTATATAATACCTATAACCTGTAGGTAGAGTATTCAGTACTCAGTCCACATAACCTGTATATAATACCTATAACCTGTAGGTAGACTATTCAGTACTCAGTCCACATAACCTGTATATAATACCTATAACCTGTAGGTAGAGTATTCAGTACTCAGTCCACATAACCTGTATATAATACCTATAACCTGTAGGTAGAGTATTCAGTACTCAGTCCACATAGCCTGTATATAATATCTATATTCTGTAGGTAGACTATTCAGTACTCAGACCACATAGCCTGTATATAATATATATAACCTGTAGGTAGAGTATTCAGTACTCAGTCCACATAACCTGTATATAATATCTATATTCTGTAGGTGGAGTGTTTAATACCTGCCGGTGCCACCATCCCGTTCATCACCAAATCGGATCAAGGGAATAGTTGTTGGGTTTCCAGCGTCCAAGCAGTTTGCAGGCTACTCTCAGTGGAAGGACTTGAGAAGACATTATGTTGAAGTGATATGCCTCTGGTTATGTGATAGAGGCAACGATCTTGGAGTTGGAGAGGCTTACTGGGTAACGGCGCCTTGCCACACGCAGATATTACATTACAAGGCCTCACGCACCACACAAAACCCCACCCATAGAGAGTAACAGGGTGACCACACACACAAGCCCGCCCATAGAGAGTAACAGGGTGACCACACACACACGCAGTGATGTAGTTGTTTTGTTGCTGGTCAATTAAAGAAAGTTTGAACTGATCGAACATTAGAAAAAGTGCTGGTTAACAACAAATGCTAAGTTCAAAATAATTCAAAAATGTCTATTCCCAGAATGTGGCTACATGTCGTGTTGAAAGAAGGTCATTAAGGAAAATAAATGGTCAAATGTCCAGGTTGTAAATAACAACTTAAATTGTTACAAACATGTAAATGCAATCTGCCTGCTATTAGACTGTAAGGGGGATGACATTTGCGGTGGTCTATAACAGAACTGGCGTTTTCCTCAGACCATCTGAACAAATCATAGGGTTGCCAGATTTCATCGGCTGCACAACGCCTAATCACTGGCAGATTACACAAAAAAGCAACCCAAAAGCTTTTTATTCTATACAAGCCTATAGAGTGCTGCAGAGAAAGAAGCTGGTACTGCAAATGTACTATCTGAAAACACGTCAGGATGTTGCCAAAATGCTTAACAGAAGATGCAGGCCAAGACAATGCTTTTTAGCCTAAACTCAAAGCAATGTGTGTGGCGCAAATGTAAATACTGCCCATGCCTCAAGACACACGATTCCCAGAGTGAAGTATATTGGTGGCAGCATCATGCAGTGGGGATACTTCCCTACAGCCGGGACTGGGCATATTTTACAAAAACCCCAATCTGAACAAAATACAGAAAAATACTCACGAAGAACCTGTAACGCTGAAAAACTTTAGCCTGGGAGGACATTTACCATTCAGCTGAACAATTATCCCATGGCCAAGGCAACATTGGAGTGGCTCAAGAACCAAAAGATGAATAGTTTTACAGTGGGCCAGTCAATGCCCTCATCTCATGTGGCACTATTTAAAGTGTACCACATGCATTGTCCAAGCAACTTGTACAACCTGGAGTAAATCTACCAAAAAGGGTCAGACACTGTGGGTGAAAATTACTATATCAATATATCAATATTTTTTAAGCAAATATTAAAAAGACATTGAATCATTTTCTGGGAGACCTGCAATGTTTCTGTCAAGAACTGTACAGAAGCACCCAGGACTGTTCTCCGGAAACCTAACAGGCTTCTTGGATTATTTTGCACAGTACAATAGAGATGTCCCATATGGGAATCCTTCTGAGAGGCAGGGCTTGGTCAGCCGATGTCAGCAAAATGCACAGTGCAATAAACTGGTAAACAAACTCAAACTGCCAAATTGGTTTTCGAATGTTCTTTCTCTCTTCTCCCACAAATAAACCAATAAACCCTTAACGACAAAATGTACATTTAATTAATTAATTTCTTGAGATCTCCAGATGACCCACTGACCGTCACCTCACCTCGTGTTAATTGCCAATACTGTTCTGTATCACATTAAGGAAAATAGATAGTGAAAGGTTTTTAACAGAATTATATATTACTAATATTTTCCCAAGAAGCCAGTCTGACAAATTCAAAAACAGCCCCTCAGCAACAAATTATAACATCATACTGCCACGAATTTACAAAGTAATTAGAGACAAAGGTGTGAACGAGTTCTCACAAAAGATGGGGATGAAGTATTTTTGAGGATTACGTTTTGTGGTTTGTTTTTGAATCTATTCATCCACATAGCCTAGTCAGTCAGTTTCTCAGCTAAGCCTTTTTTACGATGATACCTACATTTGAGACTTAAACAAAGATGTGTAGCCTTACGTTGTAGCCTGCCGAGGCATTTGAAACAGTGTCGACGCATTCAGGCTAGCTTAACGGGGTTTCAACCTGTCCATTATCGACAGCCTAGCGTTATTTACCACTCACGACATCATAACGACACGTAAACGAATTAAAAGAGTAGTCCTGAATACAATTGTTTTAACTCACCGACGGCATTGTCCATACAACTGGAGACGGCGTACCGGTATTCACCAGTAAAGGAAATTAGGAAGATGAAGGCGCATCTGCAACCTTGGCCACTCTTTGTGCTTCTCACACTCAAATTCTCTTTTTTCTCTTTCTCTCTCAGCGTCTCTCTCACACACACACACGCGCGCGCGCGCATGCACGTACACACAAACACACACACTTTGCTCAGTGCCGCATTCAATCATTCGAGCATGAAGCAATGAGGAAATATGGAGTGTCGTCCAAACGCAATCAGGCAATTTAGTACAATATTTTTAGCGTTTAGTAGAGAAAGGGAACACAGAGAGGAAACCTGTGTTCCGTATCTTCTCTTTCTGTCTTTGTCAAAATTAAAAAATACAATTGTAAAAAAAATCACGAATTGGTCACTACCAGACAATAAATTGATGATTAGCTCGCCAAGCCATTAGCCAGAAAAACGTGTGTAGATGTTTTATCAACCAATCAACTTTATTTAAAAAGCCCCTTTTACATAAGCAGTTGTCAAAGTCATTTTACAAAACACCCAGCCTAAAACCCCAAAAAGCAAGCAAAAACAGTGTTACAGCGACGTGGCAAGGAAAAACTCCGCCTGACATTTAGGAAAAACCCTACAGAGGAACTAGGCTTGAAGGGGTGACCAGTCCTCATTTTAAGAGTAAAAGTTGCAATAATTAATAAATACCTGCGGGCTGTGATTGGAGTCTATAACACCTAATCCAGGTCAACCCAGTGGGGGATGGTCAGCAGAGTGGCAGCTGGAATCGCATTCCACTTACATTGCCAAGCATCACCCAATGGGACACCAACCAACAACAACCACCCTGGCAGAGTTCACTCCAATGGCTTGTGGAGAGACAACAGCAAACCTATGACTTCACCCCCAAATCGCATTTGGAGAGAGGCAATCCCACTGGAGATGAGAGCCCACCTGGCAAGATGACAAGAGTTGTTAGTGTCAAGCCTTTCTGGTGATGTTGGTTGAGGGGGCCCATCCCAAAGTGGTTCAATAGGGTTGAGGACAGGGCATCAGACCCTGCCAGAGAGAGAAACATGATTCAGAGTCCAGTGGTGCCGTGCTTTACACCTCTCAATCCTTTGCTAGGCATTGTGCTTGGTGATGTAAGGCTTGTATACAGCTGCTCAACCATGAAAAACCCATGACATGAAGCTCCCAGCGCACAGTTTTAGTACTGATGTTAATGCCAGAGGAGGTTTAGAACGCTGCAGTTATAGAGACAGCAGAGCATTGATGACTTGTATCTCTGTAACTTTAGGTGGTCTGACACTTCATGTCTGAGTTGCTGTGGTTCCTAAACTCTTCCACTTTGTAATAATACCACTTACAGTTGATCATGGAACATCTAGGAGGGAAGACATTTCATAAACTTACTTGTGGCAATAAAACACCTGAATTCAATGATGTGAGGGAGAGAGAGGTGGCAGGTTGAAAGGAGAGTGTGTGTATGTGCTTGTAACAGCTAGGCACAGCTTGTGCCATGCGGCTGTGACATTTCTATGTTCAGTGTATTTGAGTTCTAGTTAGTCTCTTTCTATGTTTCAAATGCGGGTGTTAATTGTGCTCACCTGTGTCTCGTCTTGCCCTCGTCACATCCGTATTGAATGTCTCTAGTTCTCTGTTTGTTTGTTGGCGGTTGTTTCATGTGATGTCCCTGGTTCATAGCGTAAACGCCTTGACGTCTTTCAATCAATCAATCAAATTTATTTATAAAGCCCTTCTTACAACAGCAGTTGTCACAAAGTGCTTTTACAAAAACAAAAACATCCAGCCTAAAACCCCAGTGAGCACGCCACAACAGGATTGAAGCACGGTGGCTAGGAAAAACTCCCTACGGGACCGGAGTGTTGGAAGAAACCTAGAGAGGCACCAGGCTCAAAGGGGTGGCCATACCTCTTGTGGCTGTGCAGGGTGATGTTTAAGAATACTGCTAATAATTAATAAATTCACATGAGCCATGTCCAGAGTCTAAAATGCCTGATCTAGGTGACAAGCATGATCAGATTGGCAGGACAGGAACAGTCCAGGGTAGGTTGATTAGGGGTTCAGCCTGGTGGCAGCCGGAATCGTCAGGATCATCTAGGTTGGGAGGGGGGGTCAGCAGAGTAGCAGCTGGAATGGTCAGGTATCTGCTTGTTCTGCAGCAAAACCAGGAGGGCTAAGGACAAGGTCTTCTGGGCCTGTTACTCCACAGGTGTAGGCCGAGACCTCACGCCCTTCTAGTTGAACCGCAACAGGAGACAAGGAGAGTTGTTAAAGGGTGCATTTTTTAGAGTTATGGAGGAGAACATAGGGTTATGGAGGAGAACTAGCAGAACTAGGAGAACTAGTCTTTGACAAAGGAACTTTTGAACCTGTGTCCTCCTCTGCTATTAAAGATGTTATAGTACTAGAGACATGATGATCTGTGTCATGCAATTTCAAATTCACAAAATAATGGTTCCCCTTTTCCTCTCTGGTTTTATTGAATTGCCTAACTTGGTGGTTTAGTTGTCTGGAATGAGCCTGTGTCTCTGTCCACATGTACTGCTGCAGCATGGGTTTCAATCCTGCCCACTGCTCTATCAGCAACAGCGTTTCTATCAATCGCCCGTTTCTAGCCAATAAAGCTTAAAATTCCAGAAAACATAATTTCCAAAACCCTTTCCCTTCCCAGCATAATAAGGGCTATAACACAGCAAATTGGCTAAGCATGTTAACATTCTTTTTTTTCTTCGTTAGAAAATGTGTTTGCAGTCGTAGATATAACCCACCACACTTGAACACGAACATGCTGAATGGGCTTGGGGAAGCCCTGGAGTCTCCTGTGCTAAAAAATGATGTCACCTTGACTTGAACTGACTGAATGGAGCTGCCACGTGTCCTTGTGGCCAGTACAATGAGATGTATTCATCAACAGTCGGTTTCATCAGAATTGTCTAGTGAAGTCTATGTTTCCCACGGTTGAGTTCATGCTCAATTACGGTGCACATCTGTCCAGAGCTTAAGGAGGCGGAAACAGAGATTTCACAATGTGTAGCGCAATTCCACTTCAGTTCAACCACCGGTGCTTACACATTCTTACCACACGTACTGTTTCAAGGGACAGTTGTTCTGACTCGGAAGGATTGCCCATTGGTTTTGCTGTGGATCCGTTTAGGTACAGATGAGGTAAAGTGAGGTCCTCAATATTCTCAGAGACATTTTGAAGGGACATGTAGAGGAGAGCCTGTAGTTGATTGACCGAATCAAATTAACTTTGTACTTACGAATGTGAAGTATTTTACTGTTGCTCTTTTGTAATAGTTCTAATACTCTCCCTTCTGTCATTATTGGGGCTGTGTTTCCTGAATGTCAGTCACACAAAGGTAATGATTGAGGTCACATACATTAGTCCATAAAGTTTGTCTGTGGGAGTGGATGTTGAAGATCCCCCTAATTTGAACCTGTTCAACCAGGCAGGAATGTCAAAACGACTGGGCAACCTTTACCGATTATCGGGTTGGAGTCATGCCAACACAGTTCATCAGAAGGTTTCTGACTTTATTAATGTACACTGCTTGCAAGACAACATACTTTCAATGGACACCAGGTGAGAGCCAGTAACTTGAAGCTAGTAACGATCCGTTTGGGGCCCCCCTCTCCCCTGGCTTCATGCTAGGTGCATTTTTACTGCCCTGCGCTTGTTGCAGAGGAAATGTGTACCAGCACAAGAACAAACAGATGTCTCCCAGGAAATGTCGTCCCAAAGGCTACTAGACCCTTCTTTTCCAACTCACCTGTAACACCTGCCTCGTACAGACATTAAATTGTGGGGGAGGTGGACCTATTCCTTTCACAGGAACACAACCCTCATCTTATCATTTGCTGGGCCCAGCTGGGGACAAACTGTGAGGGAACAGAGCAGCGGAAGACCCAAGTCAAGACACAACAGGCCAATCTCATAAGAATCAGTGGAGGGGAACTGGAAGCCATAGGACAGATGATATAGGCTCTGACTTTTACCCGTTATCAAACCTGACCTAACATCACACAGCCACAGTGTAAAGCAGGGGTGGGCAAATATTTTGGCTCGGGGGCCACATCAGGATTTTGAAATGAAATGGAGGGCCACATTTGTTTTTGTAATTTGTTAATCATAATTGATTTGGAGACCAGAAAAGGGCAAAAGTTAAAACATACATTACATATGTACAGTAGATCCCATATAAGGTGTAAATAGTTAAAATTCTGGCTCAGATGTATAAGAATGGGCTGGTGAGTTGGTTTTTTAATTCCCCCCAAAATAATTTCATTACAATCCGTGGGGCGGATGGGACATCCTCGCGGGCCACATTTGGCCCTCGGGCCGTAGTTTGCCCACCCCTGGTGTAAAGGCACGGAAAACGCGACCATTATTAATTTCAGCAGCAGTGTACAGGAGGGATTATACCTAAAACTGGCAATTTAGTAGATGCTGAAAGAACATGAATGGGAGGAGAGGAGTATTTTTTATTGTGACTTTCTATGTGTTAGGTACTAAACCATAGATAGTGGTGGGTAAGTGCTCATGTTGTCCCATAGTGAAATGATTTACAGTAACAATGACATGTTGGAAAGTGTAGTCTTTTTAAAATATGTGAATTATTTGGTTCTTCTAGAAGGGCAGCTAACAATTTGACTTGTGCATCAACCAATTTGACATTGCATCCGGAAAGTATTCACAGCGCTTCACTTTTTCCACATGTTGTTATGTTACAGCCGTATTCCAAATTGGATTCAACTTTTTTTAATTTTTTTATTCCACACACAATGCACTGTATCAGATCTGCTCCTTAAAACATTTGTTAAAAAATCTGATGTATTGTCTAATATACAAACTGCTATTAGTGGGATCTGAACTTTTGACTGATTAAGCCTAACACCTCCTACGTTCCAATAGCTTTTTACATAAAAGCCTTAGGGCATTCACCTTAAACGTTGTCTGCTACAAAAACAAACCCGGGAAGTGTCTCAGACTAAGACCCAGTAACAAGATAAAATGAGGATCAAGAATGGGATCTCAGACAGTCGAAAGCGCAATGAGATTACAGTTCACGGTAGATTTCGAGGTGGTTTGTCAGTTAACCCCGTCCCCAGAATATTGCGCGGCAGTGTCTGTGAACTAGATTTAATGGCGACACACAAGCTCGGGCGAAATGAAAACAGACGGACTTATGATTTTCACGTCACAAACCAGCAATAATATGTAGAAAAAATGTCATCAACATCACACATTAGCATTGACTCGCTGACATGGATTTCGTTTGACATTAGTGCCATCCCGTGGATATTTCGGGTACTACATATGTCTAGACGAATGAGGTTATTGTTTTCAACAGGTTGATGACTTTCCACAATTTTTTATTCCTGGAAAGATACAGACCGTTTGAAATGGTTTAGTAAAACTGTCATTCACATATTTACTGTAGGCAGCATTTTCTTTCATGTGGCATCAGAATGTAGACTTGGTTTTGCTAAGCCAGCCTGCTTTGTTCGGTCTGTTGCCACCAGGAACTGCTTGCTGCTGCGAAAAAGGGCTGCGTTTGAAATGTAAACATTTTCGTGTGACTGGCAACATTATCTTTTTGTGGTTGTGTTATTTTGAAGTGGTAGGTAGAAAAAACATTTTTTTTGTTTCAACACTTCGAAACGGTATGCAAAATAATGTTTAGGCTGCTGGTATTACGTGATAAGTGACACCTCGTTCCTCCCAGTCTATTTGGGCGGAAGTGTCTTGAGAACACGATTACGCGATCAGTGACGTTTGGTGTGTGTTCTAGAAGGTGCTTAGATCTGTTTCAATAACAAACTGCCACCTAGGATCATATCCCGTTATTGCAAATTTCTACTTAAACTGAGGTAGGTTTCTATTTTGACAATAAGCTGTGATGTGCGTTCTGTGTCCTAACTTCTGAGAATAGGCTAGTGTGGTAGATTGTCGCATCCCTTTACGCTATTCCTTTTAAAAATGCCATAGTCAATACAAAAAACAAACATTTGAAGTGTACTGTATATCGCCTGGTCTAGCAATGTTTTGTAATAACTAAAGCCCTACCAATAACCTCTGGCCTATCCATAACTTGCCTCTGGAGTCCCGCCTATGTAATTTAATGTAACTCCTGACTTTGAATCAGTTCTAGAGATCATCGATGGCTACCGTGACGGTCATGTATGGTCAGCCGGCACTGTGGAGACAGTGCTACAGGACCGCTCGCGTTGGCAGCTGCTATCTACACACCACCAGCAGCCGTGCCTCGTCCAAGGATCACTACAAGGTCCTGGTGCTCGGGGGAGGAAGCGGTGGTATCACAATGAGTGCACGGATGAAGAGGAAGTTCGGGGCCGAAAATGTGGCTGTAGTCGAACCCAGTGAGGTATGAAAGACCAGTGGATTCTCGGATGGCACCTTGGGGCTTCATTCTCTATTTCATCCACTACTTGAGCAGGGACCAGTAATGCATTTGAGTTATGAAACCTCATGATATTTGGGAAAAACATTGCAATATTCTGTCCGGTTCACTGGATCTCAATACATATACATTTTATTCACTGTCAAACCTGTCCTACGGGACCCCCACAGATTATTTATTTTGTAGCCCGGAACTAGCTCCCTAAAGAAGTCAATGGCTTAAGGCTGGAAAGCTGGTCCAGGTGTGCTGGATATGGAATTACACCTCTTTCAAGAAACGTCTGGGGGTCCCTGAGAGAGGTTTCAGATCCTTTCATTTAGCAGACGTGCCTTATCCAAAGCAGCTTACAACATCAATTAGGCCTTGCTAAAGGGCACATTGACAGATTTGGCACCTTGTTGGCTCAGGATTTGAACCGGCGACCTTTCAGTTACCGGCCTGCCGTCCTGACCTGCGATATTCCCGTGTGTTTACAGATGCACTATTATCAGCCCATCTGGACGTTGGTTGGCGCCGGTGCCAAAAGCTTGAACACCTCTGGTCGCCCCACTGCCAGTGTCATACCGTCTGGTGTCAGGTGGGTGAAATCCAAGGTTCAGGAGATCAGGCCGGACACAAACACCGTGTGCACGGACAATGGCATGAAGGTAAGCATGTGTTTATCTTCCTGTCATGTGCCAACGTTGGTCAGGATAACTAAATAAAATGTAATTACAGGGCTTGGTTTAAATCCGAGGGGGGCGAAGGTCGGCCCTGTGTTATCTTCTGTTTTGCCCGGCAACATAAGATGGTGTACAGATGCTTCAAACAGGATGAAGGCGATTCGGCCTAATGTCCTATGTACTGTATGGTGGTAATAATGTGGAAGACGTCAAAAACAGCGCTTGACTGACTGAAAATTGTCATTGGATACTAGATCTCCTATGAATATCTGATAGTGGCTCTGGGTCTACAGCTCCACTATGAGAAGGTACTGTAAACATTTTATTCACTTCCACAAAACCGTTTTATCATACAACTTGTAGTATATTTAGTATTAGCCAGTTTTACAAGGTCCCCTTTGTATTTCACAATATCCCTTCTGGTCTTTTGGCAATAACTCTCTAGATTAAGGGCCTGCCTGACATTGAAGACTGGGTACATTTTAAGATTGGTTCAAACTACTCTGTAAAAACTGTGGAGAAGACCTGGAAGGCACTGGAGAACTTTAAAGAGGGAAACGCTGTGTTCTCATTCCCCAACACCCCTGTGAAGTGTGCAGGAGCCCCACAGAAAATTATGTACCTGACCGATGCTTATCTCAGAAAGGTATTTAGACATTGATGCCTCAGAGAATGATTTATAAACAGGCAATACAATGGATCTACATTTTAATTTGTAATAAAAAAGATGGAAAAGTAATGGGTGAAAAGTTTAATTTTGTCATGTCATTGTTGAACTACACCCTGCTTTCATATTGTAATATTTTTTGGTAAAATAACAGGTTATTCTGGTTTTACCTCTTTCAAAGACAGGAAAAAGGTCTAAGGCAAACATTGTGTACAACACATCACTGCCTGTTCTGTTTGGGGTCAAGAAATATGCAGATGCCTTGTGGGAGATTGTGAAGAATCGCAACATCCAGGTGAATCTCAGACAAAACCTTATCGAGGTCCGGCCAGACAAGCGGCAAGCTGTGTTTGAAAACCTTGACAAGCCAGGAGAAACCAAAGTGTTTGAGGTAAGTTTGAGTTCATCTGTTCATGCTTCTTCTGCCAAATCTTACATTATGGTCATATTATTATATCACAACTACTGCTTAAGTTAGCGAAACGACACAGGATTTGATGGACCAGGCCATGTTTCAGGCAGACATGATGTGCCAATGGAGAACCCAGAATTTGTCTGCTGACAAATTTGCAACTTTAAAGTACATTTACAAAGAAGTCTGATGCTAAGAAACGAACAATAAGGATCTTCAGAGCGTGGTGCATTCACCGTGCAACTACTCGACAATCATAGGTAGTATTTTGCTGACCAGGATGCCAAAGGTTAAAGCTTTTCTCTTGTTCAGTACGAGATGCTTCATGTCACTCCCCCAATGGGACCCGTCTCTGTGGTTAAAACATCCTCATTGGCTGATGTGGCTGGCTGGTTGGATGTCAACAAAGAGACCCTTCAACACAAGAGGTATCCCAACGTGTTTGGGATCGGGGACTGCACCAACCTGCCGACATCCAAAACAGCTGCTGCAGTGGGTGAGTAGTCACGCTTTTTTGTCATTTTCCACTACGGATGGAAAGGCAGCACTTAATCTTCACAGTTTAACCCCAAGTCAGTTAAACAATCTGTCCAGTTAGGTAGCATAAGCAATTGTGATTCAATTTCACCGGTTTTGCTGCAAATAAAAGTAACAACAGGTGCCCTGGAGAGGCAACAGCAAGACAACCCCCCAAACGGACAATCGCTTTCTCCTTATCCTTCCTGACTGATTCTTCTCTAGTTTTTTTGCTGGTAGCATGAGGCAGTACCTGTAGCTCATTCAGCCCATTGCACAGGACGGCACATCTATACGTGCCAACGCAAGAAGGCTTGCGGTGTCTCCCAATACAGTCTCAAGAGCGTGGAGGAGATTCCAGGAGACAGTCCTACACGAGGAGAGCAGAACAGGGCCAAAGAAGGGACATCTGCTTCGTTGTGCAAGGAGAAACTGGAGGAGCACTGCCAGAGCTTTACAAAATGACCTACAGCAGACTACTGGTGTGCATGTTTCTGACCAAACCCGCAGAAACAGACTTTATGACGTCCTCTAGTGGGACCTGTGCTCACAGCCCAGCACCAGGCAGCTCCATTGGCATTCGCCAGTGAACACCAGAATTGAGAGGTCCTCCATCAGTGCCCCGGTCTGAAAGCATGTTCACAAGTTGAAGAACCTGGAGACGCCGTGGTGAACGTTATGCTGCCGGCAGCCACAGCGTGTCCAGACCTGCCTCCAGGCACGTGGTGGCCACACATGCTACTCAGTCACACTGTGAAATGCCGTGATGAAGACCACGCAAGTTGGAACAGCCTGTCATTTCAGTTGTTCACTTAGATTTTTCGGTGCGAGTCTGAATCCAGACCTCAATCAGTTGGTGATTTTGGTTTCCATTGACTGTGGTTACGTAATTTTGTTCTCTGTGAATTACATAAGATTTTAATCTTTTTTATATTTCCCTCATCGAGACCCGGTGTGTGATTTATGTGTCCCCTTAATCTTTCTGAGCAGTGCGGTATGAACTTAAGGTTTTGTTCAAAGCACCACGTGTGCGGAAATGGTGTCTTTTGAGTTCTCATCCGACTTGCAAGATCAAAAGTCCCAACTGCCCTGTCGACATGTACTAGATCTTTTGTTGCACATAAGGAAGACCAGGAGTTAAAATGAGTCATGCATGTATTTCATTTCCAGCTGCCCAGTCTAGCATTCTGGACAGAACGATTTCAAAAGTCGTGAAGAATGAAAGTCCTGACAGGAAGGTACAGTACCTAACACTTGAGCGAAACCTAACAAGTTTTTGAAAATCACCAGTAAAGTTTTTTTTTTTTTTTTTTATGATCTAGAATACGGAATGGGAATGTAATGTTTAAAAGTACTTGTGTTTACAGTACGACGGTTACACGTCCTGCCCCTTGGTGACGAGCTTCAACACGGTCATTTTGGCTGAATTTGACTATGATGGACAACCACTGGAGACATTCCCCATCGACCAAAGCAAGGAGAGAAGAACCATGTTCTACATGAAAGCCGACGTCATGCCGCATCTCTACTGGCACGGACTTCTCAAGTAAGTGGCGAAGGGAAATGCCCGGGTGGTTTAAAAGGCAAAACAAACACGAAATCGACCTGACTGTTAAAGAAACCTCTCAGGTTTGGATTCTGTTGCAGAAGGATTACATTTTTTTTTCTTTCTCTGCGGGACCCCAATGAACATAATACTTTACTTATGCAAAAGGGATATCTACTGAATAGTGTATAACAGAGGTCCTTGGTGAGAAATGAAATGCGCCTGAAAGGACTTTTAATCTTTTTCCCAGAGGTCTTTGGGGTGGACCGGGACCATACAGGAAAATCATGCACCTTGGGATGAAATAGGATCTCCAGTCAAGTCAGGAGTGCTGTTCCAGATGTCTACAATGTAATATCTACATATTTTATGTATTTTATTGGGTTTGTCAATAGCGACTATAATAATATTCATTTATTCAACTTCTATACTGCTTTTTATTATAGTTAAATAACCACCAAGCGCTTGGAAAAAGCAAAAAATACATAAAAAGACTACTATAGAGTAAGCCTTGACTGGAATCTTTTGACAAAGCTGAAGGCCCAGAGTTTCCAGAATGACCATCAGGAGGAACGTTGATTCCTTCTCCCTCGTTGAACACAAATGTACAAATGTGTTCACTGAGGGAGACAAGCTGGTCCTCCGGAAGCGGGGACAACACGTCCCGCTCCAGTCCTTCATTTCAGTCCTATGTAGATCTCCAGATAATAGATGAAAGCTCAGTGCAGATTTTCAATCAAAATATTCAAAGGAAAACAATCAACTAGCTCCATTGGGTTGATTGCAGAAAAGTAACATTTTTGTTACATTTTTTATGGATGAAAGGATGAACATATTTGATGCAACTCAAAGTTTAGGCTGCCAAAAAGGCATCATCTGACGTTTTTTAATACAATTAAGCAAGTAATTGACCAATCTCAAAGTAAATCACATGCATTACATTACTACTAGAAGTACCGCATTGCAGGTTTTGTTGTTAGACTTTTGGCCAAAGGGTGTCCAAATATTACGATGGATTGCATATGGTGGAATATATTAGGGGACTAATGGGGATTTCTCACAACCTTAATATCACCAGTGGACCATTTAACAAATCTTCTACCACTGTGCTGTAAGCTACTTCAGTGTGTAAAATTAACTCACTATTACTGGATTGTGTGATTGTGTTTTTGAGCTACCTTAAGACGAATGCATAGTCCTTCATTATGAACGCAGTACAATTGTAACTCTGTAATTATAATAATGTGTCATGAGCAGATGGTTATTTTTAATAAATAAGAAAAATTTGAAAGTTTTTGTCGCTGAAATTCTTCCAGTATTTCAAGGTGCACTGAGGTGCCGCATTTAATGTAAAATAACCTTGTCTGCATACAATGACCATACAAGGCTCCGCACCTACCGGTATATCTCATGCTTACTAGTAAGAAGAAAGCGGCGCTTTCCAAAACCTTTAAGCCACTGGAACGTTTTGGAAATGGCTATTAACGTTTCCTAACATTAAAACTAACTGCATGAGGTGCGCTTGCGCAGGTCAATTATCTTGGGTTTCGTTCTAACAAGGTAGCTAAGATTCTTGTTGTTGCTGCGGGTGCCCTCGGTTTATTCATGTGCCGCCGCATGCGCTCCGCTTTGAAGCAGAACTGATTTGTCAAACCTTGTCATGGTGAAATATATATTCGTTTCTAACCAAATGTCAAACCTCGTAACTGTCACTTTATTATTGTGTTGCTTGCAACGGTGGTAGGTAATTAAACGTGCATACTGCAATCCACATTCCTAGACATCACACTGGCGCGGCAGGCAGTGTAGAGAAATCGAGTGCATCCACTGTTTGTGATGAGGCGGGAAATGGCGTCTAAAGAGCCCGTCGATGGTCTGTGGTCCTAAACACAGCTGGCAAGACAACGACGGGCAGACCTCTCTCGGTGGCCGCCCCGTTGCGGCTACCAGTGGACAGGCCAGCGTCGAGTTTAGTTACGAGTTTTTTTGTACCACCGGTAAGTAACGGTATTTGGTTATGGCTGGGTCAACATGTTTTTGATTCAAACGATTGTCAGTTCGCTAGCTACAGTAGCAGCGTGAGCTAGCTCGCCAACTTGGTGTAGCCAGTCGGGGTGTAGCTAGTTAACAAGCTACAGTGAATGCAAACCGGTATTTGGTTAACAAATGCGCGCTTGTTAGATAACATAACTGTAGATGGGTAACATTTAACTTTATATTTTTAAGCCGTTTTTATTTCAATAGTCTGTCACTGTGCGTGTTAATTGGTTGGCAATGGTGAAAGCGACATTATTAGCTAGCTAACTCCCCGATGGTAACTACTAGTAGCCAATTCGAACACTGTACGTTATACATTGCTGTGCTGACAGTGTTGGATAACGTTAACTAGCTAGTTTAATACATGTTATCTAGACACACTTTACATATTACGTTAGTTATTGTCAGTTCATGTTATGTTGTCTGGCTAGTTACAGTACTTTTACACATTATGGGTAGCTATCTTACTAGCCAGGTCGTTTTGAAAATGACCGTAATCAAATTATTACCTAGCTAGCTAACTCTGGTTACATAACACACTAGCTAGCTAATGCAAGACCCACACTGTGTGTCTGGCAAGTGACTACCTAGCCAGATAGCCGAGTCTCATATTTGGTTTAACGACAAATTACATATGGCATTGGTAGTGTCAAGGAATTATCTTACTAAGGGTAGTTAGGCCTCTCCTTCTTAACATTGGCTACCTAGCCAAGTTTGCCAACAACTTCTACAGCTAACAAAGCTAGAAGAGCGAACACCGCCCACTTTTCTCAGTGTTGTTGCTACAACCTACTGGTGGTAGTGTATTGTAGTGTAGTGCTTATGTAGCTAGCATAGGTCCAACTCGGGATGTTTTTGCAATCGTGGAATTACCTTTTTTTTTTTTATTAATACGCATTATTTAAATATATATTTTTAAATGATGCAACTACTGTATATTCACCAGAACTTGCTGTTTTCATCGTTGGTTTTTAAGGGGGGGGGGGGGTTACTGTATTTCTAATACTTTTTGATGTTTAAGAAAACATGTTTTTATTTTCGCTTTTCTGAAGGTTTGACATGCACTGTCAAACCAATTTCAAGTTTGGGATAATGTAGTAATGTCCTTGTTTTCCATGACAACATACCTGAAATGAGTTTGAATAGTAAATATAGTAATTGACAAGGTTAGAAATGATTAATTTTTTTGTCGAAAAAAGAATTGCCTCCTTGAAACTTCGCCTCATACCAGTTGTTTTGGCTTGATGGGCACTTCTTGCATTTCATTTGGTCAAGCTGCTCAATGGGGTGGAGGTCTAGTGACGGTGCTGGCTGCTCCATTATAGACAGAAACAGCTGACCGCTTTTTCCATAAATAGTTTTTGGGGCAGTGCTTGGTCATTGTCCTGTTGTAGGAGGAAAGTGGCTTCAATCAAGGGCCGTCCACAGGGTTTGGCATACGTTTGCAAATTGAGTGATAGCCTTCCATCTTCAAGATCCCATTTACCCTGTACAAATCACCAAAGCACCTTGACCGATGGCATTAAGCACTCCTTCAGCATCTTTCATTTTGTCTCCGGCTCTTTCAATTCTCTGAACAAAAAGAGACTGACGAGTTTCAGAAGAAAGTTCTTTGTTTCTGGCCATTTTGAGCCTATAATTGAACTTGATTTAGAATTATTATAAAAAATATACTTGTATATGTGCCCTTAGATCTCCGGGCTGCTGTTGGTTGGTAGTGGACCTATACTGCCATGTAGATATTACATGGGGAAAAAAGTGCAGTTTCCCGTTATAAGTCCTTTACAAGATTAACAATGTCTACACTGTACTCCTAATCAATTTGGCGTTGTTTTAATGGACAAAAAGTAGCTTTTCTTTTGAAAAACAAGGACATTTCTAAGCAACCTCAACATTTTAAATGGTGGAGTAGCTACTTGACACCACTGGCATTCTATATTTTCTGTTAAACTGGTTTCTTGCCGCGCTTCCAGCCTTTCATGTAACGTGTAGGATGATGAGGCTGAGGGTGCGAAAAGCTTCTCAGCAGTCCAGTCCCAAACCCGGCCGTCCAACCTCAGCGTCCCGCACCACCCAGCTCCAGGCCAAGAGGAAACACTGCGAGGTGAAGGTGGAACCCACCTCTCCCACCCGGAGAGGCCTTAGGATGCAGAAGAATGAGACCGGGCTGTTCTCCACCATCAAGAAGTTCATCAGGGGTAATGCTGTCAAGGTGTGTTACGCGTCCCATCCCCCGTTCAAATGTTTCTCGTCAATGGGGCTAGAAAATGTTTCTTCGGTTCCACACTACAAGCACCTACTCCTCCCAGAGACCAAACAAGTTAGTGGTAGCTCAGTGTGCAGAAAATGGCGCTTATAGCATTAGGATAGTGGGTTTCATTACCCAGTATGGAAAATGTGTGCGCTCAATACCGTAAATAAATTGAGCTGCGATTGTTTGCTGTATTATGGAAATGTATAAAAAAACAACCACTTAACACAACGTTTACAGACCAAATCAGTCCTTCTGCGTGGCCCATGTGTCCTCATTACGGGAACCCCGTTTACTAATGTTAGCTACCGCTTCAGCTGAAAGTAACTCATGTATTTATGTTCACAAGTGTATGTTATCCCCCCCCACCCGCTATATTCTCTCTCAGGTGGAGCAGGACATTCCCGCTAAGAGGAGTCGTATTGATTGTAAAGTGGACAGCAGCGCCTTGATCACGTCTTCTCCACACCCTCCCAACAAAGCCGTCCCCAGAGGCTGCCGGAGAGGAGCGAACCGGCCCGGTGAGTCAGAACCTCCTTCGGATAATCCAAGATTCACAGGGTCGTCATGTCAACAAGTCACTCGTCGTGAAGTCGTTGCATCCGGGGTTTTTGTATCCCATGAATGTTTGCAGTGCTTGCTAGTTAAAGGATCTGCAACAATACTGTTGCATTGCGGACTCTTATTTCCCTTAGATCCAATGACGTTGAACAGTAAGCCCCTGAAGCCCAATGGGAAGCTGGATGTCCCCGTGGAGGAGGCCAGCAGCCCCCCTCGAACCACGCTGCTGGGAACCATCTTCTCTCCCGTCTTCAACTTCTTCTCTCCTGCTACCAAGACGGGTAACGGAACTTCCCATTGGGGATCATTATAGCTCGTCCCAAGTTCACCTAAGTCCATTCTTGGGGTGTCCTAAACAACCAGAGTCACTTAAAGTTTTGTTGCCAAACGTGTTTCATGTCACTCTTAAGACGACAATTTGGCTCCCAGTAGATGGTGGGGTTGGGGATTGGCTAAACCATCAGTAGACTTCAGTGCCGACGTCACAAATACACCTTGTGTATGACGTCACAAATACACCTTGTGTATGACGTCACAAATACACCTTGTGTATGACGTCACAAATACACCTTGTGTATGACGTCACAAATACACCTTGTGTATGACGTCACAAATACACCTTGTGTATGACGTCACAAATACACCTTGTGTATGACGTCACAAATACACCTTGTGTA
>JACXGK010010231.1:0-18323 GCA_016801125.1 Novumbra hubbsi | reverse complement strand
GGAGCCAGGGAAGGGAGCCAATGAAGGGAGCGGGTAAATGGAGTCAGTCAAAGCAAACACTGTGGGGTACTAGGTAAAGGAACCAATGAGGGAGCCAGAGCAAATGTTGGTGAGCAGCAAAGGGTTGGCGAGTGTGCTAAAGCTCTGGGTGGGTGTCTCACTAAAAGAACACACACATATAGATGAACAGAGGCCACAACAACTTTACAAGAAACAAGAAAAAATCCCCGAAGCTCCTGATAAAACCTGCCGCCTGAGAATACCCGGAGCCGTCTCCCATCTTGCGGCGTGAGCTAAATGTCAACATGTACATAAACTACGCTGTGAAGAAATCGATTCAGAGAAAGCAATAGCTTTGTTTTACGGCACACAAGCGATGGCGACAACCATATTTATCAAAGAGCCGCTATGCTGGGGAGCACGGCCATCCTTTCATGGTAAAGGTCCACATCTAAATGCCACCATATACTGCATATGCACAGCTTTTATTGCCTGGCATACATATTTCAGAGGAGATGTACACTGGACTGCTGATTTCCCCGTAGGTTTCCTCTAAGGGGAAAAGGAAACTGGAGCCGTAAACACTAGTGGCTTTCAGCCAAGATGGCAACCAAAGGGCCCTTTTATGTTAGGCAGTTAGAGCCAGAATGGCATTCTGGACGACATTCACAATGTGCCATTGATCTTTCTGTCGGTGAAGCTTTGGGAACACCGCTCCGTTGCCTGGCCCAACATGGGTTAGAGACCCAAGCAGTCACTCAACACCAACTTATGAATATTTGATTGAGGCGTCAATGACTAGCAGAGATGTCGGTATTTTTTTGGGTGCATGTATGTGTTTGTGTGATGCATGTAAAAATAAACTACCCCAGAATGAATTAGAATCAAAATAAAATGACATTGATTTCACTAACATACGCTTGCCCTTTTTTTGAAGCACTAACATTGCCAATAGCTGCTTGATTTAGAAAGAGGTGCTCTGTGTGTTGTCCAATGCACCACTTTTAACAAGCGTGCCTGAACTGTAAGTTGGTCTGAATAAGAGCATCTGCTAAATGACCAAATGTAAATGTAAAACGCGGGTTTGCACATGGGTTTGTGTGTGTGTGTGTGCACGTATTTATGCAAACACGGCACCAAAAGGCAAACACATTATGAGTGTGAGTCATCACTGAAAGAACCGGAATATATGGGAAACATGCTGAAAGAGAATGAGAGGATGGAGTGAATGAAAGAGTGATGACGTGCACTCAGAGGAGCTGTGGGCGTTGGAGAGAGAGAAAGAGAGCTCGAGCAAGCAAATAAAAAAGAGAGATAAAGAGAGAAAATCCGACTGATTCACCCAGGCACATATTGTATTTAAACAAGCCAAATCCCCTAGAAAAACACAACAGGAAATATCTCTAATTAAAGGTATGAAGTGTAAGGCTTCTTAGGCAAAGTGACAGAAGTGATCAGCACAGTGTTGTGCCTAACCTTGTTGTTTCATCTAAAAAGAGAGGGGGAATAAACTTCTTGTTTTTGTCAGGATGAGAATATGACAGAGGAAGAGAAGGTGAAAGAAAAGGAAAGATACTGTAAGTACTGAGAATGTCTTAGAATCGTATCCATTTTTACATGACAGATCGGCGTCAACAGCAGATGTGAATTGTTATGAGAAATTCAACTCCCTGAATGTAAGAACCCCACATCTGAGGTACCTCTGTTACTTAATTCAATGAATTCTTATAGGAGACAGGTAGGCCCTGTCTGGGTAACCAGGGTGTCCGCTGAACGCTGAAAGTCTTGACTTTCCGTTTGTTGTGACTACCATATAATTCCACCATGTTGTTTTGACAAATATCTTTTTGCATTGGGGTTATTATCGGGTTACCTCTGAATCATTAAAATAGTTAAGTAGGGTTTTGTTTCACCAGGGCCCAATATTTTAGAATGGATTAACCCCCTGCCCTAAAAACAAAGACAACTCCCCAACTAGCGTTATTTCTATTCTCCTTTAATGTGTTTTAGTTTAAGAGGGGGAAGAGGGGGGCTGCACTGGCTTGCATCCAACAGGTTAACTGACACTCAGTTCAGTTATGTTGGACAGTTATAGCTGAAATCTTATTAGTCCATTTAAAAATCAAGGTTTTAATGAATGGATTGTGGCTTGTGTTTTTTGGTTATTTTCAATTTATTTTGTTGGGGGCGAACAGCAGACAGGCAGAAGAGAGCAGAAGGAGATGTTGGAATCAACCCTTTTCCCTGGTTGGAAGATGTATTTGAAGAAATTATACTGGTAATCAACTGACCTTTGTCTCTGGTGTGGAATTTTATTTGAAGGTAGGAGGTGAGATTTGAAACATGGTCTCAGGTGGGGAACTGTATACGCAACTTGTGTTGCCACAAACCCACTAATGAAATTACATTTTTTTCAGTCTTTTCAAATCTTGAGTACAACGCTGATTACATTTCTTGCTGTACAGAAACATTCATCAGTGACAGGATCATCAAATTATGATACCACATCTGTGCTCTGAGGTGTGCAGTGGTACGAGTGTGAGCTACTTAGTCAAGTCCCCTGATACTATGCCAAGACTAGATTAACACAAACAAACATGTCCTGAAACACACACACACACACCTCTGACCTGCACAACTGAATCAGCTGTGAAACTCCATTGATTTCCCCTCCCTCTACCACTCCCACTAACTCTCCATCACCCCTGTTTAGATCAATACTTCCCAAATCTCCTCCGCCGTGATGTCGTCATAACTTTCAAGACTAGACCTCCAACCAGCCTGACGCTAAGTCTCTTCAATCTGAGAGCTGGGGATGGAACCTGGCGTGTATTCAATAACTGATTTCGGATGGATCTTGCTTGCTTTATGTTCGGATAAAGCTAAAGCCACATGAATATGGATTGGGATGCATGTAAGCAGGTGGAAGCTTAGGAGGCCCATCCAGATTGAAACATCTTCGGTACGAGTCTCTTAGGATATACTCCTATACTTTGGATTACATAGTGGGGGAGCACTGGCTGAAGGTTGCCTTAACCAAAGCTTCCCCAGCCCCCATCACAGTCTCAGCAACCCCGACCAGAATCTATCATTCATTTTAAGGATTCTAATGTAATCGGGAACAGCAGAGGAACACAAGTTCTACCTGTGTGCATTCAGTTATATTTTGCTCTTTGCTCATTATATTATTGTTTGCTAGGCCTGTGGTTTGCTTTGTCCTCCCACTTGAGTTTAGTTAAAAGGGGCACTATGCAGAATCTACTCTACATATAGAAACCAGGCAAATAGCTGCAACCATTTCAAATTAAGTTTGTATAATGTTTCAGAAAATTCGCAGAATATCACAGGTTTTTGAAAATTCATAAGCTTTGGTAAATATTAATACATTAAACATATCATAATGTAAGATATTGTAGTGAATGTACATATATTAAATTACATTCACCAAGTGAGAACGAAAGTGCAAGTAAGATTCACTTTTTGCAACCAACTTAGGTTAAACAAATATTTCTTGATATTTTAGAAATATTAGGGATTCCTTAAACGAGGTGCAATGTTTTTAAGGGGACAGTGTACAATTTTAACAACAAAATTACAAAACTTGCTTCAAAAAAGATCCTAGCATTTGGGTATCCCACTGAAGAAAGTTAAATAAATAGGATCAATAATCAGGAACTGGAAGCTGCATCACACCACCCAAGCAATGGCAAGAAGTCTGTCACTCAAAAATCTGCATTCAAAAACGGAGACTTGTGAGAGAAGAAACAGAGGCCAACAAACACTTTAAAAGAGTTAAAGAGGTCAATGGCTGGGAGAAAAGTAATGAAGCACCAGTCAACCATATCAAGAACTCTCAATAACACCCGCCTTTATGGGAAGCAAGAAAATAAGCCATTTCTCAAGTAGTACCATCTGACAGCATGAGAGTGACCCAGTTGCAATGTGGAAAAAGGTTTGGTGGTTCGATGAGTGTAAGATTGAGTTTTTCTGCCCCAACCAAAGTGCTGAGAGTGGCAGGAACCTAACACTGGTGATGCCTCAATGAACACCATCAATACAGTGAAGTATGTTGGCGGCAACATCATGCTGTGTGGATGCTTCTGATCGGGAGGGTCTGATTGATTGATTGTTGTTCTGGGGTTAGCCTAGGCCCATTAGTTCCGCTAAAGGGAAATGTTAAGTCCTTAGCTTACAAAGACGTTTTGAAAATTCTATCTTACAACTTCGTGGGAGCATTTTTGGGGAAGGACCTTTTCTGTTCCAGCATGACTGGACCCCAGTGAACAAAGCAAGGATGAGTTTGGTGTGGAAGAACTTGACTGGCCCATGCAGAGCCCAGACCTCAACCCAATCGAACATCTTTAGGATGAACTAGAACGGAGATTGCAAGCCAGGCCCTCTCGTCCAACATCAGTGTCTAACCTCACCAATTCTCTTCTTGAAGAATGGGTGAATATTCAAACACACACACACAAACATATTGTAGAAATCCTTCTCAAAAGAGTGGAATCTGTTCAAGATGCAAAGAGGGGGACCAACTCACTATTAATGCCTATAGATTTAGAATAAAATGTCATACAAGCTTCTGTAGGTGTAATGTGAAGGTGTCTCAGAGCTTTTGTCCATATAGTGTACATATATATATCAGCAATAAGGCACAAGGGTTGTTGTATTTGGCAAATGTACCATAGCTGGGAGCTGTTCTTAGGCACAATGCAACATTGAGTGCCTGCATTGCACTCACAAAATGCATGGTCAATTGGCAAAAAATGCAACATTTTCTCACAGCTCAATGGAGAAATGTTCTCTTAGTGTTCTTGCCTCTGGCAAAGTCAAAACTCAGCCCAATGATAGAATGCACATGAATGCTTTCAAGAGACAGTGGGGAAAGATAGAGAAGAACGTCTCTTCTGAAAGAGTAATGGGCTGCATTTGAATGCACTGTGCAGCAACAGATGATGCTCTTAAATCTACATCCAATTACATGTTTTGAATATTATAAGGTCTTTGTTGTTTCACTGACCAAAAGCTACTGTTGGGTGAGCTCAAAAGACACTGCAATTGTTGTGTCACAAGGCAAACAATATGTATGTTACTCTGTCCTAAACATGTCCCAATCTAAGCTAATGAGTCAATCAGCCATAATGAACAATGCACAAGGCTGTCGTGGTGATCTACTTTTAAACAGCATGTTACATGTCGTATGTATTAATGCATCTATGTGTTAACTAGACCACTGCACACATATAGTAGGCAGACACACTTGTGAACACGAACACACACGTTTCCAACCGGACAGATAATGAATGGTGGGAGGTCAGCGGTCCAAGTGGTTACAGTAAGGGTTGAGACCCTGTTGACTGACGTTAAACACTAAAGCATAATCAGTCTGACTCATCTCATTACCATTACAACCTGACCCAAAACCAGGTAATATCATGATATCATGAGGTCAATCACCTGTTTCATGTTGAATCATTAGCCAGCTGAGCAGACTACTTTTATTTGTTTTCTTTTATAATCGCAGGTTTTTAAACTACTTGTAAATATGTAAACGAAGAGCGAGTATATAATTTCTGACTCTGGCTGCACTTTGGGATTTAATGGCATTTGAATGTTAGTCATTTTAAAGTTCAAAGCCGTCGTGTGCAGTTATTAAGCTTCTACGAAGTGTAAACGAAAGCCATCACGGGATTTGGAAGGACACGTCATGAGACTTTATTCTCACTATGGCCTCTGTGTTTTGGCTGAAGATAATATTTTCAATCAAGCATTGTTGTTGTGGCCTAGGGGGGCAGTCTGCCACCCACACACTTATACACCCAGTAGTGCACACTCCGAAGTGGATTGGCCACTTTTCCCCCACCCCAATAGACAGTTATTTTAAACCAGCAGTCAGTGCAGTGCAGCAGCGTGGAAATGCCTTCTGCCTCCTCCGGGACGTTGCTGGCTTGATGAACATCGATGCAGCTTCAGAGTTTTCACATCAGAGAAACAAGCTGTCGGAGGCGTTGTAGGCACAACATTGAACGTCACAGCAACAGTGTGAGTGCATGCATGTGCGTGCGAACGCGTGCATGATTCGCTGGCATCTGACGGACTTTGGGTATGTGCGCTCGTCTTTAGGTTGTAATGGATTTTCCTCCTGAAGGGAAGCATCTGTAGCTGTCCAAGTGTGATTGATTACACCACACTCTAAATCTATGAAATATGAATTAGTTCTGCCACTAGTAGAGTTTGTACATTGTCCTAGTTACATCCCATTAAGGTTTTTTTTGGAGTTTTCCCTAGCTGATGTACTTGAACATGTTATTGCTTACTCGTTTGGGGTTTTAAGATGGGTGTCTGTGTAAGCGATTCGTTGCGACTGCTGGTGCAAGAAATACTTTCGAAAAGATTGATTGTTTGATTGATACACAAGGTACAACACAAATGTGCCCCCGCAGACTCCCACACGTAAACCATTTCACAAAGGTTTCTATTATTAGACCCAGTCTTTTTGCAGTGACAAAGCAGGCTTATTATTAGGCAACAAAACACTTGCTGTAATGTTCTTAAAATACATTGACATCCCTCCACTGAAGTAAGGATTGTGACTGTACCTAATTATTCAATTCAAAACCTGATGCTGTCTATTGCATTTCGGTGCAGATTTGCCCAAAACATTATTCAAACAGAATAAAAGACCCAGTGCTGTTTTTCTGTTTGCGTGGGTCTGTGTGTGTGTGTGTGTGTGTGGCCAGTTCTCATGTAAAGCTCGTTATGTCCTGGCCTGCTGTGTGCCATGACCGAGAATGTATTGCTGTTCAGTACTCCACATCTGCACACACACGTATACCTACACGCTTTACATACAAACTACGCCGGCGACAATGAGACAGCAAGAGAGAGAGAGGAGTGTGCTGCTCGGGCAGTGGGTCTTAAGGCTTTTAAATGAAGGAGTCAGTGGCATTCACATAAAGGGGCTATTAAGACACCCACACACACAATCACACTGCGTCAGAGACAGACAGCAGTGTTTAAATATTCTCCCACACAAACACACTTCACTCATTCCTCAAGAGACTCTCCTCTCCATACGCTCTCAGCCTCTCTTAGACACACACACACACTGTTAGCTGAGTCCATCTGAGAAGCCCCCCTGTCATCTTTAGAACGGAGGCGTTTGAAAAGCACATCTAAGACGTTTGAAATTGAAACATACAAACATTATTTTATTGAGCACTGTCCATCAGAGTAGCCCACTGTCATCTTAAGAGCTGAAGCGTTGAAAATGAATCGTGCATAGATATATTTTGTTATGCTTGACACACAACAGTCAACTCTATGACATAGTGTGGGCTAAATGCTGTTTAAGCAGTTTTCTTTTCCTCCAAAATGGCTTCTATTCATTTTGTTGATAAGACTGGATCATTCAACTGTCTCTCTGTTCAATGGGAAACTCCAGGTTAGAGGATAGTGGAAGAGAAGTCCCTCATCTCTTGCCATGTCAAATGGAAAGTAGTATCGTATATGCATAGTCAGGTCATAGGTAGCTAGCTTGGTACATTAGTTCACATTTTCAGATGCTGTTAGCCAGCTAACAACACAGATTCAGTTAGAAGTAGCTAAACCTTAATGGAGCCTAACCTCTGCATGAACATTTGATTAAGCGAGCTGTAATGTTTGAACAACATTGCTTTCCAGAGAGCAGTGAGGCAAGCTGCAACGCAAAATAAATATTTAGAAGAAAATGGAGGATGCTTGCGGATAGAGTAGTAGAACATTTGTAACCTTTCCACAAGAAGGTGATTGGAACTTAGAATTTCAAGAAAAAACGTATTTGGACAACTTTTGTCCATTACTAAAAAAACAATTTGGGAAACTTGAAAGGGTTACATTCTGTGTCATGTTTAAGTGCAAAAAATAACAGGACGCCTTGCCTATAAAATTGAATTAAAATCAATGCAATCCTATCAGACAATTTGGAAAATGTAACATGTGTTTTGTTTTATAGTAGTGGTTGTTAGTCTTATCTCAATTGCCAACTAGAGTTTTTTTTATCTTCACAATATTTTGCTAGTTAGCCCACTGGTTTTTGTAACTGACCCACTATTTCTCTGCACCACAACACACACACCCCCCGGCAGGGAGCTTCCAGCTGGACCTATTCGTGCCATATGCTCGTTTAAACTTAACCTCTTGAATGTAATGCAGATTTCCGCCTAAACTGGCATTCCCAAAAGTAACAGTTTTTTATGTGCCTCATTGGTCATCTGCAATATCCTGATATCATTTGAAAGAATACATCTGCGATATTATGAGGAAATCATCAGATTATAGATTGGGATGAGGAACGTCTTTATACACAATGTAAAGCACACACAAAAATGATGTTTTTTACCTTTTTAGAAATCAATTTTTCATGGACAACCTATAACTCAATTGGCTATCAGCCAGTACTATCCATAAAAACATAGTTAAAATTGTCCGGAAACCTAAATCAACTTAAGAAGTTACTACCTCTAGTCTGGCACAATTCCATTCCAAATGTATAAACATCCACACCTTTCCGGTTTTGAAAACCTTTCACGGTCACTCATTCAGTGGCCACATATTTGAACCTGGTCCAATCAAATCTGGCCTTGGTTGCCTTGTGCCTGTTGTATTGATTACCTGCCTGTTTGGGTTTTCCTTTGAGGCCAAGACACATGCACACGCATGTACAGACACAGACACATGCAGAAATGCACAGCCTTAAACACTTACATGCGCACTTACACACAGAACCGACACATACACCCCCCCACACACACACCTCAAAGGCCACTCATTCTAATACACTAGGGAGTCATTCTCATTGCCATGTTGCTCACTGTGGAAGTTTAATGAGACAGAACCGACTCAAATGGACTTGAACATTGATTTCATACCATGGATTAAACATCCTATTCCATTCATCAGTCCCCGCTTCGGTTCCAGTCCAGCGCTGCAGTATCTGATTCAACCAATCAAGGGCCTGTGGAGCAGTTGATTAGGTGATATCAGGTGTGTCAATGCTTTGGGCCAGAACAAAAGCCCAAAAGACCCTGATTGGTAATTACGTAACAAAAATAGATTGCAAGGAACATTGATCAAATTTATCGTGGTGAGTAACATTAAATTATAAATGTAACTACAGAACACTGGTTGTTTTTAGACCAAATGGATAAAGAACAGGCGTAGCAGATCATTCCATCCAAGGACAACATGGAAAGACAGGAGACCAATGGTAACCATAAAATTCCAATCAGAAAATCATAGCGATTGGTTTAACAGTTTAAATCCACAGCCATACAAATTTGATCAATTCACTTAACCTAATGAACAACTTAATGAACAACGTCGAAAAACAAAACAACACTGGCTCAATTTTTTATTTGCACAGCATCCGCATGTATGTTGATTGTCTATTCAAATCTGATAGACATTTACACAACACTCCAACTGTTTCCTAGGCTGCACAAAGCTCAATGCAGGCCACCAGAAATTCATCTAGCAGGAACTGAGGTAATGGCCTGCGTTCTATACGTGTAGGCAGAAGGTAATCTATGTCAAGGTTGGGCTGTGTTTCCTCCCCCACCCCCAATACCTCATGGGACCTCATCGCTCGATAGGCTACCCCTAACCACCCCTTCTCCAAGCAAGCAGCCAATACCAAGCCTACATCCCTCATTCATGAGGTAATTATTTAAATCAGATTCCCTCACACTTTTGTTCTTTCTCCAATTGTTTCTAAGGCTTTCTTTTTCTTTGCATGGTAAAGGGGGAGGAGAGGTAAGGGAGGACGGCCAGGAAAACAGGTTGTGTCTCAGGAGAACCAGATGGAGCGGCTAGCAGGCAGAGAGAGAGAGAGAGAGAGAGAGAGAAAAGAAAAGACTTAAAGACTGCACATACACCACGAGAACACAGGCATATGTTGAGGAGGTGTCGTCGATTTCAAGGTACATCTTTTTCTGCGCTGGAAGCCCTAGTAACAGCCGACACGTCTATAAAACCCCAGGCCTTTATAGTAGGCTGTCATTGGTCGGAAAGGATAAGCAATAAAGATGAAAGCCGATGATATTGAATGGTGTCGCGTTGTTCAGGTGGGTTTATAGCCTGCTGTGGACATGGTTAATATCCAGTAGAGCAGCATTGTTAACAAGCCCAGGTTCTGCATGGACAACAGCAATGTACCTATACACACCCGCATCAACTGTTTTATTGCAGGCTGCTGCTGCAACCAAGTCTATAAATTGAGGTTGAGTTCGCTTCAGGCCTGATACAGTATTGCCATTGATCAGCAGTGTGCAACCTACGGCCCACAGCCCTGATGCGGCCCCATGGCTCACTCAATACGGACAGCAAGGGATGAGCAAATGTATTGTCATCTGTTTGTTTGCCAGAAGTTGAGAATATGCAAAAAAAAATATTATAATATTTCAAACAGAAAGAGAAGAAGAGATGTTATTTTCAAATAACAGCCTTTTTTCGGATAAAAAAATAATTTTGGGGTACAATTACTCCAGCGCAACCTTTTTGCTCAAAACTGTCATCAATAGAAACACACAGGTGCATCTTGCACTGAGCACAAACACACCCGCAAACACGGGTTCATTTCGGTACAGCATACATTTAGCAAAACATCTCCTCACATACTTTACCACCACATCTCAGCACACTATCTCAGTGTCCTCGTTACGACCCCACGAGGCGTTACAATGCGTACATAATGGCCTCCCAGCGCATAGGGCAGTGAACCAGGCACCGTAACGCAAGTTAGCCCTGCATGCCGAGAATACACACACACTCAACAACTTTGTTTAAATGACAGCGGTTTATATAACACCCAGGGTTCGGGTAAGAATGCACAGTACATTAATTAATCCACAGGAGACAGAGAATAAGGAAAAATAGTCACAATGAAAAGTGAGAGTGAGTAGGAGAGTACTCTAGCTATAATGCCTGCCATCCCTTCACCATTTTAACCATTGTGATGAAATGTAGCAGATCTTCTTGAGATATTTCTCTGCAATTCACTTTTTCCAGTGTCCCGCTTTTTTGCTTACAAGGCAGTTTGAAGTTCAGCCGCGGAGATAAAGAGAGAGAAAGAGATGAGGGAGGCGGAGGAATACGGAGAGAGTGTCCTCTTTCTGTCATAATCATTTCTGAACGAACCCGAGTCCGACAACCTCTACATTCTCCTCGGTTGGAGAGAGACATCTACACGCGTTGCTAATAGGGCACGCTAACTGAGTAAGGCTAACTAATCCTGGAACATGCCTGCCGCACTATATCTGTGTGGGAAGGTGAGAGCTAAGTTGGTAGCTGCAGACCTGAATCTACAGAGTAATATAATATTCAGCAGATGTGTTCAAGATTGCCAGATCTGCCTTATCCCGGTTAAATCTTTGACAGTTCTGCCCCAGTCGGTGTTCTACATTTTCAGATATCTTTTTTTTTTTACTTCAAGGGTTGCCATGAAACACTTCAGTTTGTGTTTAGTATACGCTAACATTTGTTTACAGACCACAAACAGTCCCTGTTTTAATCCATTTAGCAAATAGAACACATTTGTGCTATCCTCTCCGGCTTTACACTAGTCCAGTTGCACGTACGCACTCGCACGCATAAACATAAATATTCTCTTTCAGCTTTCACTCGCTCTGGAATTCAGTCTAGACATATTTTTTTTCATACGATTTCTCTTATAGTGGATGTTATGTCTGGAAGTAAAACTTCTGGTGGTGGGGGCTGTTAGAATAGATCCACACGCCTAGAAGCTGAGTGGCCCAGCCAACCTAGACATTGTACTTGGCCAGTTTTAGAACGGCTGGTCTGGACATGCTTCTACATGCAAATCAAAGTTTAGTACACCAGCATCTTATATAAATCTTATTTTAATTTGTGCACCTTTACTGTGCATTAAACCTAACTTTGAGTACACTTGATGTGTACTCAAAGTTACACATTATGCGTCGGCCCTTGTAGCGGACCCAATACCTATTTATGGAAGTATGAAGCTATGTGTGTGAAAGAGAGACAGAGAGTGAGAAAGAGACGCAGAGAGTGGAATAGAAAGAGACAATGAGTGAGAAAGATGGACAGAGAGTGAGAAAGAGAGAGAGACAGAGAAACAAAAAGAGAGAAAACAGAGCGCATAGGGGTATGACATTGGGCAGGATCAATGAGTCACATAAATATAATGTAGTCGTCAGCCAGACAAAATGTCTAAATATTGTGAGCCTCCGTGTGTGTGTGTCTGACGTTAAATGCTGTGTCTGATGTTCAGCTGTGCGTTGTGTGCGTCGGTGTTAAAAGCAGTGTGTGTTGGTGTGTGTGTCTCTGATGTTAAATGCTGAGTGTGTGGTGTCGGTAAGGATTCTCTAGTGTGGTATTAGACTCTGCAGGAGAAGATCCCACCGCCTGCTGTTTGTGATTGGTCGAAGACCGTCAGCCCGCTCCTCGTTGTCTCCCCTCCTTCTCTCTGGTTCTCTTTTATCTTCACATCTCATCCTCTCTCGGAGCCTGCACGGAGTGGGTCTTAGCCATTTTCACCCAATCTGGAGCATTAGACTTAGCCTAGCGTCTAACCACGAGTGTTGCTCCAAACAGCAACGCATAGAATTTGGTGATCTCCTTCCTCTGAATCGTTTTTTCATCCCCACACGCCAAACTAACCAATAGGCCCATTACCAGCAGAAATTAAGACAGTATTCATCAATTAGGTCTTTAAATGACTGTGACACCATGCCTATTTATCAATAAGATTTATGAATAAAGTTTCATGAAGCCTTTCCATGAGAGTGTGACTTCTTGACACAGGGAGCGTGACACTAAAGGTTTCCATCGGGTCCTCCCTCCATTATAGCACTCTGACACCCAATTACCTTCCAATGACCCTTGAAGCATCGCTACAGCATACGACAATACACTTCATTATCTCCCTTTGAGACCGTTTGAGGGGAGGGGCACACCGGAAACAGGGAGAGACAGAGTGGAGAGGGAGAATAGAGACGGTGATGGATAGAAAAGGGGAAAAATATAGAGATAGAGGGAGTTTTATATGGTGGAAATTCTCTTATGTAGTAAATTCACATCACAATCTGAGTGAATGGGAAGAGCTGGACTTGTCACTGTACAGCCAGCTACCTATGATTAAATGATTGGAGCCAACAGCACTGGAATAAGCCTTTGTGAGGCTGGATACACACAAACACAATGCTTTAGCCCATGCAAACCCACACGCACACACAAACACACACATTCTTCCAGAGAAAAATACACTTTGCTGGCAGGCACATACACACACCGTAGTTCAGCCATAGATTTTTCTTATGTCATTGTTAGTAATTTCATTACGTTAAGGCCATGGGTGATTCTGTGTGAATGACAAATAACACACTTTAAAGACCGACTGCCAGTGGAGTGTGGCACTGTTTGGGGAGATTGGGAAAGAAAGAGATGAAAGGAGAAATGAAGAAATTAGGGAGGGGGGTTTGATTTGGAAGATGGAGTGTGAGATTGAGAGGGACAGAACGATGTAGAGAAGTGGATGGAGAGAGGAGAGGACAATTCCTGGTGGTCCCTTTCATAGCAACCGCGTGTCTTAGGAATTGAAGGGAATTACATTCGGTATCAACATGTCTCAATTGCTATTACATTGCGACTCAACGTTGATGCTATTGTGTCTGTCTTTAACGTTTTGTTGTTAATGCGTACATTCCATTCTGATTGCATTATGACTATCAAAAGCATTTGGGTGCAAATTGCATTTAGGATTTTGGGTGATGGTTTGGTTATGGTTAAGCTTAGGCATCACATTGCTGAGGTAAGAATTGTGTTTCGTCATTCCTTTGAATCCTTTTTTCCAGCTCACAACAGGGGGCCATTTTGGCAAGTGAGCACCGCATTCACAAAACTTGCATAAATGAAACCAATATTCCAAGTATATGTTTATATCAATTAAGTCTTGATTTTAATACCGCACAGTTGTTACAACCCTCACAGTTGTTTTCAAAAGCTATGAATTAAGTGAATTAAACATTTCCATTAGAGTTGACAGCAGGACGCTGAGAAATGCAATCCAATCCTCCTTTCATTTTAGCACTCTGATACTCCATTGCGTTTCGGTTCCCCTTAGAGCAACACTACAGCGTACGACCATACATCACAGTACTAAGTTACAGTGGGTTTGAGGTTGTGGTGAATGCGGTTAAACCATCCTGACATCAACCTTAGAAACACAGCCGTGTTTCACTGGAAACCGCCCCATTGACACTGAACCGAATAAAATGTGTGGGGTCTTCAAAAGTCTGTGGGGTCTTCAAAAGTCCATGTGGTTGGGTTGCAGAACCAACTTCTGACTGATGAAGAATGTTATCTTTGCCCGTAGACCATATTTCTGTGCAGCTGATCTGGATTCCTTCAAAGGGATGTCTCTTGACGTAGCCCATCTGTATTTTCTGACCCGGTGGTCATCTGAACATGCACAAATATTGATGTGTCCCAAAGAGGTAGCCTACTCTTTTCATCTTCACCAAGCACAGACGGAACAGGACTGGCCATCCTTCAGAGTCTGGCTTCTCTTTAGGTGCCAACCAACCATCCTTTGGGTTTAAAGCTGGTTATCTGTAAAAGCACTTTGCTTTTTATGAAATAGTTTCATGAAATATATCTGATTGAAATGTGATTGAATGAGAGAGACGGGTCAGAGACGGAAGGCGAGGAGGACAGGCGGAGGCGATGGGTGGTTAAGTGGAACACAACGGGGTAATGGACACATTAGTTAGCTTGGGGCTACAGCAATGTGTAGCTCTAGACAGACATTCCAACACAGCAGCCAGTAGCTGTGGCTCACAGCAGCATGTTAACACTTCTAAAACAAATAATGAAGGCAGCTAAATAGTAGATATTAGAACAACATTCTAAAGTAGATGTACGGAGGATCCCGGCACAAACTGTAAATCACTAGAGAAGCCAGAGCTAATGGAAATAAAGAGGGGAAGCCACCGGAAAACATTCAACCCGAACACTGCGAGTTGCTTTCCTTCTCCCTATCTGTCCGCTGTCACCTTCAGAAATACGGCAAGGAAAGCTCTTTCCATTTCCCTCTAACTCTCTCTTTCTCTGTATCCATCCATCTTTCTCTATTTCGCTCATTCTCCCTCACATAAATCCACATTTCTGAAGGAAATTAATTTTCACTGCGGAGTAGAAACCTGACTCGACTTGCCTGGCCGATTGGAGTTGTTAATAAGGCCTGACGTGTTTCTCACTAAACAATCACCCAGATAGCCCAGCTGTCGGACACCCTCGTGTAAAAAATACACACGCCCACCACAGACACACCATGAACACGCCGAAAGTATGACACAGGTGCTGGATATTAGTTGCAGGAGCGAAGTCGGATTCCCCAGTTTCTTCCCGGTTCTTTGATGGTGTTTGTCAGGGAAAATGAGCTCTGCCAAGCGAGCATCCTGCCGGAGTGACCTAAATACAGGGTAGCTGCCCTCTGATTGGCTAACGGAGAGCAGGGGTGGTGAAAGCGGGAGGCATACCCGCCCCCGACACACGCACACACGGAATCACAGGCCAGATAATTACCCCTAGCAGGTAGGCTTCCAGCACACTGTGTGTCTGTGGTGATCAGCCCGTCCGCGGGTGTCATCTGATCAGTCCGATCGTCACTCGGAAAAGCTCGGGGCGGTGCAGTGAGCAGCCAAGTAATGGAGCTGTGAAATGGTTGGCTAGGATGTGAGGCGGGGGGCAGGGATCCGGGTGGTCAGGGGCTTGTGGCGGCGGGCCTCGCGGGGGAAAGAGGCAGGTCAGGGCGGGGTGGCGTGAGAAATCCTTGGGCCTGGGTTGAGGTTAAACCCGGGCCATCTCATCGCTGTGTATATTGCCACAAGCCAGGACCCGGTGGCATCACAGAAACACAGACGCGCAAACCTGCTGGGCATTCAGTTCGGGCTCCGCCAACCACACGTGGCCCAGGGGCCGAGGGATGGGGGGTAGAACAGCTGTTAGGAGGCCCCGGCCCTCCCCGACACATCACCCTGAGTGGGAGATCATTATTCAATCATCCAGTACCTCATCGAGTCTCCTTTGCATCAGGCCTGGCCTCTGTGAGCAACATTCTCATTGAGAGCAGAAAAAAAGCTGTGAATGCCTGAGGAGAAAAAAGACAGCAAATGGGACCGATAAAGGGATAGATAACGAGGGATGAGGAGAATGCTGGAGATGGATGGATAGATAGTGTCATTTTTAGACAAATCGGATAAATCACAGAAAGAGAATAGGCAGAAACATATGACAAACACACACAAACTATGTTCATTCTAAACCCAAATATCCTCGCCACAGCGCCCAGAACAAAAGGAGAGGTAATCGATCAGACAGAGAGACACAGTGGCTCAAACCAACATGGCGTGCGCACCACACACACACACACACTCACTCAGGAGCACCGATCGATACGACACGAGGCGGTTGATCCCAAATGCCTTCAGTGAGAGGATCTGGTTGCACCGCTTGCCCCGGGGGGGACTCGGGTCGGGGGGGTTCTGACCACGCGTTGACCAACACAGCTTTAGAAGAGAATACATACACAAGCAGCTTTTAACCTCCGGGAAGACCCTATAAACAGAAGGAGCAAATTGGATCCTTTGACAGACATAGCCGCAGGGTTTCTGTTTATTATATTATGGAGAATGGGCAATATCTTAGGGTCCAACGCAGACATTTCTGGTCTGAAATCTACTTCTATGTACATCACTTTTTAATGAATAGTTATAAAATAATAAAAATAGTACTGTAAATATCACAATCATCTTTCTTTTTCTTTTTTTTATATGTCTGCATTGGATGTGACATATTGTAGCTAGTTTGTTCGCTGGCTTCTTACGTGTTATGCTAGTAAGCCGGTAGGCAGCTGTAGTTAACCATGTCCATGTGGTTTCTCTATCCATATCCACAGTCTATGTGATGGACAAAGTCCGTGATGGGCTTCTCGCTCATCACAACATGGTAGGCGGCCGCCATTCGTTTTTTAATTTGTCTTTGCGCCTCCTCATGCACTGGGAGCAGGTGAACGTTCATCGGTGCAGCCGCAGGGTCGTCAGCAGCCCCTTGGCCACAATACACGTGACACGCTGCAGGGACTTAAGAGTTTCCAGTCGTTGTTCGTTCACTTTTAAAACTACCCTGCCTGATCGTCATTCGTCGGGATCATATGACAATACAGCAGGACATGCGTCTCTCGCCGTTATTGTTTTAGGCCCCGGGAAACTGTTCTTTCCATGATCCATGTCTCGTACAATGTGATGCTTGGGTCCCGCTCTAGAAAGCGTTATGAACTATGATTGGTCAAAACAGACGAGCCGTCAAGTTATATTGGTCAAAAAGAAGACACCAGTACTGTACCCCACTGAGAAGTGAGAAGAAGAGAAAATTGAAGCGGGAAGAGCGACAAAGATGACAAGCAAACGTTTTAATAGGATACTATGAATGTAAATGGGGACATTGAGCACTGGCCCGTAGTGTTTACTGGCCCAACGTTAGGTCTTACTGGCCCCGGGCCAGCAGGTCAGGGTTACTATTAAACTCTGCATTCCTGTAACCGTGCCGACCGCTTCTTCCATTGCCTTAATGTCCCTTCGAGACTCAGCACACATGTCGAATTCTCCATCACTCGGTCAATTCAATCGGTTTCATTGACATGAAAAGTTATATTATTTACGTTGTCAAAGTACACATGAAGTAACTGTAGAAGGACCAATGTGGCAGACAGGAAATAAAAGGGATAGTTCTCGGCACACCTACTTACAGCTTCTACAGCAACAATGGTAATTAGAGTAGTACAGTTAATCCAACTATACCTATACACAAATAGTAGGATGTGTGTTAAAAGAACAGACAAGAAACTGATCAAATTGTGTCATTGACTGTTCGTCAGATTGTGGCAGGAGGCCACATATTAGGATGCTAAATATGAACATTTTGTTTTTGTTACGCAATACATATTTGATTTTGTCCCTTTATGATCTGTCTATCTCTCTCACTCTCTGTCTCTCTCTCCGTCTCTCCCTCTCTCCCTCGTCTGGTTCACACACTCTCACACATCCACACAGACTGACACACATCCACACAGACTGACAAACATCCACACAAACTGACACACATCCACACAAACTGACACACATCCACACAGACTGACACACATCCACACAGACTGACAAACATCCACACAAACTGACACACATCCACACAAACTGACACACATCCACACAAACTGACACACATCCACACAGACTGACACACAT
>JACXGK010010230.1:0-18313 GCA_016801125.1 Novumbra hubbsi | reverse complement strand
ACTGACATACGTACATCCTCTGACCAATAGCCAGTAGAATCTAACCCTAACCCATATTCATGTAGTTTGACGTGTTATCTTTGTGTACGTAGGTTTACTGACATACGTACATCCTCTGACCAATAGCCAGTAGAAACTAACCCATATTCATGTATCTTGACGTGTTATCTTTGTGTACGTAGGTTTACTGACATACGTACATCCTCTGACCAATAGCCAGTAGAATCTAACCCTAACCCATATTCATGTATCTTGACGTGTTATCTTTGTGTACGTAGGTTAACTGACATACGTACATCCTCTGACCAATAGCCAGTAGAATCAAACCCATATTCATGTATCTTGACGTGTTATCTTTGTGTACGTAGGTTAACTGACATACGTACATCCTCTGACCAATAGCCAGTAGAATTTAACCCTAACCCATATTCATGTAGTTTGACGTGTTATCTTTGTGTACGTAGGTTTACTGACATACGTACATCCTCTGACCAATAGCCAGTAGAAACTAACCCATATACATGTGTCTTGACGTGTTATCTTTGTACGTAGGTTTACTGACATACGTACATCCTCTGACCAATAGCCAGTAGAATCTAACCCTAACCCATATTCATGTAGTTTGACGTGTTATCTTTGTGTACGTAGGTTTACTGACATACGTACATCCTCTGACCAATAGCCAGTAGAAACTAACCCTAACCCATATTCATGTATCTTGACCTGTTATCTTTGTGTACGTAGGTTTACTGACATACGTACATCCACTGACCAATAGCCAGTAGAAACGAATCAACAGCTTGGGTCCAGATCTTGGGCGTGTGCTTTAATCCAAACCAAGTGAACTCGGTCTACGGCCTTTTGTCGACCCTGACCTCTGAACTTCAACCTTCTGAGGCGGGTCTTGTTCCTTTCCCTCCTCCGGCCTGTTGGGAGTGCTGGGCTGCCTCAGAAAGGTCATCCTGTAATCTAAGTGTGGTAACTGAAAGGTCATGTGGTGGTTCCAGCCCGGCATGTGCTATATTTACCCTCTGTTACCCAGACGCAAGGGTCTTAGATAAGCTTACCATTAACCTTTCTACCATTTCTGTATTTTAAAACTGGCTTTAGGTCAGTGGTTATTAGAAATGTGCTAAGTCTATTTTCTGACCAGGATTTGAATGGAGGACTAAAGGCTGGTGAAAGGATAAGGTTCACCATGAAATGTATCATGACATTCACAATGCTGCTCCAGCTAGCTGGTCCAATACTGTAGGCAGTGGGTCTCTACTCCTTAGATATTCAAAGGCTAGACTGAAGGTCGGAAGAGCAACAGGAATATTTTTCAACTGCATGGAACTAATACAATCCACAGTACAGTTGTTTTTCCGATTTGCATTGAGTCAAAATTATTAACTGCACCAGTCTAGTGTCCCAGCACTAAATAAGTTCCTGATTACAGGTGAATAGTGTGATAGTTAAAGACCTCTGACCTACAGGGTCATCACGAGCAGAAGCTGTCTTTTCTGATTCAACCTGTTGGATCGTTATTGACCTTAAACCATTTAGAGTTTAAGTGCCTTTTTTCCACACAAAAAACATGGTCGTGAAGCATAAAATGCAAATAAGCCATCAGCTGTTGACCAAATGATCCCTGAAATGTGTTTTGGCCGCTAGCCTTTGAACTCCAGAAAGCAATTTGTCCTGAAAACTGTTGCAGCATTAACACGTATTATCGTGTCAGAATTGGTAATAGAATAATCCTAAAGACAGCTTTGTATACAACCTGTGATTACATTTGTGTCACTGCCTATATACGGGGTGGCAGTTTAGCCCTGGTTTTAAGCACTTGTAATTGTGATTGTGGGTAATTGAGGGTATGAATTTTAACCTCGCAATGTTTTCGGTTGAAATGGATTGACATGCTTCAGCGACACTCGGTTTGTAACAAAACTGCATCCAAACAGTTGAGTAGATGTAAAAACCCTCTGCAAAATCATGCAAATGTATTTCCAATATCTTCTTCATACACTGTCTCATTGACAACCAAACACAGCAGTCCAAAACAGCGGTCTTATATTTTTCAGAACAAGAGTGACAGAGAAGTGCTTACGGTTGCTCTTTAATACATTGATTACATAGCAATACAGATGTTCAAATCTCCTACCCCAGGCCCCAGTAGAGATGGCACCATTGGCGAGGATACCATTCGCGCATCCCTGATCTCAGCGGTGAGTGACAAGCTCCGCTGGAGGATGAAAGAGGAGATGGACCGGGCACAGGCTGAACTGGATGCCCTGAAGAGGACTGAGGAGGACTTGAAGAAGGGACATCAGAAGCTGGAGGAGATGGTTTCACGGCTGGACCAGGAAGTGGTGAGGACAGCGATAGGCTGTATCTTTCTCTTTATCTGTCTCTCTTTCTGCTTACTCATCAGTTCGACTCATTTTCCTATTCTCTCTATTTAGTGTAATACTCCAGCCATTGGAACAGAACTATGCATTTTAATTCTAGGGTTCTGCCACCATGTCAGTTGCTACACCCTGATTCTACTACGTATAGCCTGTTCACATTATGTGTGTTAAATGTTCCTGTGTTTATATTTTGGGTTTGTGTTGTCCAGGCCGAGGTGGACAAGAACATAGACCTACTGAAGCGTAAGGACGAGGAGCTGAGCGAGGCGCTGGAGAAGATGGAGAATCAGTCGGAGAACAACGACATTGACGATGTCATTGTGCCCACGGCGCCACTTTACAAACAGATCCTCAACCTGTATGCGGAGGAGAACGCCATTGAGGACACCATCTTCTACTTGGGAGAGGCGCTGCGTCGTGGGGTGATCGACCTGGAGGTGTTCCTCAAGGTGAAGGTTCAAACACATGCAGACTAACTGAGGACATTTAAGAAGATGTTACAGGCTTCTGACCACTATCGTGTTGAAAAGGCCTGTAAAAAAGCATTTCACAATACACATCGGTTAAATGTATCAAACACAATCTAGTTATTAGCTGTATGAGCTGGCACTAACACACACACACACACACTCCCTCAACCCATTCTGTGTCACTGTCTTACTCAGTCTTGGAAAGCATCAAGTATATTTCCCTGTATGTCGTCTCTGACACTCTGCCCTCCACTGTTACAGCATGTGCGACTGCTGTCCCGAAAGCAGTTTCAGCTACGAGCCCTGATGCAGAAAGCCCGCAAGACCGCTGGGCTCAGTGACCTGTACTAACCCACAACGATCCTGTGAACACCTAGTCTGAACACCCAGACTATCCCTTAGTCCCACTTTCAGGTTCTGCCTTTCACTCTCTTCTGTCTGTCTTCTCTTATTTATCTGACTGCCCCCTCTTTAAAACAGCACTGGTCCACCTTTTGGTATTTTCCTTCTGGAGCTTGATCAAAGGTTGGGGCAAACCTCCTGCTTAACAACAAGAAGCTAAATGCAGTGGATTTTCTTCACAAATCAAGAGACTTGATAACAACACCATTGGGGGGGGAAATCACAGACAGCTGGTGACACCTTCATTGTATGAAATGGTTGTCATAGTAAAGGCTGGAACTGAATAAATGCGATAGTATCAAACATCTTATTGATTTCATTCCAGCCCTTATTACCAGCAGTTATTTTGTGAATGAATCTAATACTTGTTTGTCTCACAGTAGTTGACAACAGAATTATATTTCATTCAGGACAGGACACCATTACTGACATTTTGGATTCCTACTAATGGAATGTTTTAGCATGGTCATACCCACCCTAGATCACATAGCCGTTGGATGTAGGTCCTACATACGGTGTATGATTACATATTACAAAAACAAAATTAAAGTGAAATAGGCCTCAACCCCTCCAATGAAAATAAATTGTTTGAAAAACACATAGGTACATAGATTATTAAGGTGAGGTTTAAGTATATCACCTGAATCTGAGAGATATAGAAAACTCAGGAAAAATGTAATGTTGGGTCCATATTTGACCACTTTAACCCTGGAATGCTTTTTACTCCTTATGGTACTTTCCTTTTGAGGTTGATTGGGAAGCTTCAGTGTGTCGGAACAGAACCGATGACACTGTCATGGTTCTGAGAGTTGACTGACTATCTGTTACATTTGTAGCTCAAAACATCTGGGAAGTTGGTTTGGTGAAAAGACATTGATTAAAAGACAGCAGGGTCTCAGATTGTAGTTACATCCCATAAATCCTGTAAAAATCACAGCAAACTTTCCTAAATCTGTACTTTCAGAACATATGCTAAGTACTTTGAAATGTATCTGTTTCTCTAGGTGCTACGCACACTTGGGGTGTTGGTCTTCCGGACACTCATGTCTAAAAAAACGTAGCCGTCTGCTACTTTATATGCTATGCTAATGGCTTACACCAGCGGGTTTAGCTGGAAACTAAAACAAAGTGGGGGCGTGCATGCACACATTTAATAGATGGTGAAGTGCAAAGTCTCAAGGCTGACGTGAGCAATGCTAATGCATAACCTTTAATTTCCTCCCAGAAAATCAAAAACTATTGAAACTTTTTACATTTCTCTATTAAAATGCGAACTGCATTTGGATATGGAGCAAAGAGCCGGCAACCTTTTAGGAATTGACGTGTTAAAAACGGTGGGAGCATGTTGGCAGAGATTGGTTTGGAAAACTTCGGAGGTACCATCCTGGGCTTATTTTTGCTGTTCAGTGTGGCTTTCACTAGCATCTGCAACAATTGAATGGCTTTGTGTCAGCTGTTTAGGCTGATCCGTTGGCTGTGAGGGGCTGTGGTTTATAACACTTTCAAACATGCAACGGAGTAGAAAGCCGGTGTTTCCTATTGGACAAGCATGGGTAGTACCTTCCAATTACTTTTTCTTTAATCTGTGCCTAGTGAGCACAACCTTGTGATCAAATATGTCCATTGTTTGTCAAAAGACTCCCCTTACCACCTGTACAGTGTCGGTATGTTCATGTTTGAATGGTAAAAGGTCTCACTACTGCTACATACTAATGGTGTCAAAAGAAACATATTTTCTTCTGTCCACTTCAAGTTTTAAGAGGTTCATATTTTTTGGATCCTTTACATTTTGTATACAGATGGTGTGAATTAGTAGGTGTCTGGTATGAAGGAATCAAAATAATATTGAACTAATCCGGAATGATCAAGTATGCAGACAGATCTCTTAAATTAGCTTTTACTAAATGCACTTTCAATTGTAAGATAGTTTATTTACTGTAGTTATTTTTGTTTTCATTTTGTACTATCTACCATCTGTTCCTTTTATCTGTATAATATGATGTAAATCGGCACAATAAAAATACCTGCTGGTTTGCCTGATGACTTTTGTTAATTTTAGTTTAAAATTTCTTTAACACTATTGTTCAGATATAAAATGTAATTTATATTCTGCTTCAGATATGTGTTTTCCATACTTGCCATCAGAGCATCAAAGAAAAGTAACATGCAGTAGTTATATGAATGTACTTTAGATCTAAAGTTGCAAGTGTGAAGTCATGTAATAATATAGACCCCCTATCCTTTCACCTGTGAAAATCGGGGTCTCAGAAGAGCAGTGACATGCATGTAACCCCATTGAATCCCTAAACTGCAAAACCCTGCCTTGGGAACAATTGAACAACTGACTGCCGCAATTGAAACATGTGAATGGAAGACCACATGAATGACAGAAAGACAACAGGCTGTTTATTGTGTTGGCGGTGGAGCATATTGGACCTGATGATTCCAGCCACCCTGACAAGTACAGTACAGTTCCATTTTAGCTCATAAATACTGCATAGCCCCCTTAGCTCCCATTGAAAGCCTCAGTGATTGACTGAGCCAGCCTATAGATATACATAGATATTTAAACTGCTTAACTGGTACCATTACTAGTCAGAATATGAGGGAGTAGGAGTGGTTATACGGAACATGGGATTGGCAGGGATGGAGAGCCATATGACAGGTGTTATTTACAAGGAGAGCTCCTTCTGCACACCCCACAGGGTCTCTGCGCTTTGGATCAGCTGCTTCTCCTCCTCAGGCTTCAGGGTCATCTGGATGACATCAGTCAGACCGCTGTTGCCCAGAACACAGGGCACGCTAAGGAAGACCTCGTCCTTCACACCGTGCATTCCCTGAGGGAGAGAAGAGATTCATTATGGACAGAACACTGCTAGAGTGCTAGTTTGTGTGGGTCAAATCCAATAAATAAAAACATTTATGACATGTGACCCTTACCTTCTGAAAAGCAGTAATCACTGCTTTCAGTCTTCTAGGTCTGACTTGGCCAAAACCAAAACATACATGCCTGAATAGAATTATCAGTCATGCAGTTATGCCTCTATTAACTTTGCACTCCTGGATTCTTGCTTTTTCTCCTCTTAAACAAGGTCGGATTGGATAAGGGGCATCGTGAACAACTATGTTCAGATCTCCCTACATATGTTCAATGGGGTTAGATTAGGCTTTGGGACATTGACAGACTTGTCCTGAAGCCACTCCAGCATTGTGTGGGTCTTCTCACGAAGCTCAATGATTTCACTCAATCCTGATCAGTATGAATTAGGGTTAGGGTTAGGGATCAGTAATGAATTAGGGTTAGGGATCAGTATGAATTAGGGTTAGGGATCAGTAATGAATTAGGGTTAGGGTTAGGGTTAGGGATCAGTATGAATTAGGGTTAGGGATCAGTAATGAATTAGGGTTAGGGTTAGGGATCAGTATGAATTAGGGTTAGGGTTAGGGTTAGGGATCAGTAATGAATTAGGGTTAGGGTTAGGGATCAGTATGAATTAGGGTTAGGGTTAGGGTTAGGGATCAGTATGAATTAGGGTTAGGGTTAGGGATCAGTAATGAATTAGGGTTAGGGTTAGGGATCAGTAATGAATTAGGGTTAGGGATCAGTATGAATTAGGGTTAGGGTTAGGGATCAGTATGAATTAGGGTTAGGGTTAGGGATCAGTAATGAATTAGGGTTAGGGTTAGGGATCAGTAATGAATTCTAGCCGCTGATAAGCATCCTGTAACATGATGCTCGTATTAGTATAGTATAGACCAGTAATGCGCTGTGCCTTGTTTTCAAAGTGTGAAGTATAGGACTATATATATATATATATATATATATATATATATATATATATATATATATATATATATATATATATATATATAGGTGTGTGCCATTCTGAATATCGAATTGAATTGAATTTGACACAGTTGGACTGAATCTAGAGACACAAATGAAGATCCAAGGACAGTATCATGGCAAAAGATCTGAACACTTACACTCTTACTCTACAACTCAAAAGGGTCACTTAAAAATGTCTTTGTTTTCCTTGAAAACGTACATGAAATTAGTTTGAAGAGGAAATATAGCAAAAGGAATAGGAAATATAGTCATTGTCAAGGATAGAAAGGACCTTCCTTCTGATGTACCATTGGGTCAAGCTGCCCCCACAACAGCTCAATAGGGTTAATATCCGGTGACTGTGCTGGCCACTTCATTATATACAGGATACCAGCTGACTGCTTCCATAAATAGTTATTGCATAGTTTGAAACTGGAGAAATTTTGTCCACTCAAGCGCTGTCAAAAGGGTATGACATGGCGTTGCCAAATGTTGATGGCCTTTCTTCTTTTACCTTGTACTACCCTTTATCTCCTACTTTACCTCCACCAAAGCACCCCAGACCATCTTATTGCCTCCACCATGTGTGACAGAGTCAAGCATTCCTCCAGCATCTTTTTATTTGGTCTGTTTTTTTTGCTCATAATAAGCTCTTCTTTTTACTGACCAGTCTAAGATTGGTGTTTTGCGGTTACTATTTAATGAAGCTGCCAGTTGAGGACCTGTGAGGCATCTGTACACTAGACACTTCTCTTGCTCAGTTGTGCAGCGAGACTTCATACTCCTCTTTCTATTCAGGTTAGAAACAGTTTGTGCTGTGCTGCTAAGGGAGTAGTACACAGTGTTGTACAAGATCTTCAGTTATTTGGCAATTTCTAGCATGTAATATCCTTCATTTCTCAGAACAAGAATAGACTGACCAAATACAGAAGATCAAATACAATTTGAGCCTGTAATCAAACCCGCATTTGCTCATGCTCCAGATACTCAACTTGTGTAAAGAAGCCGTGTTTAATTGTTACTTTAAACACGACAACAGTCATCTATGCTAACATTAGGGAAATCAAGTGGACTAGATTTCACTGTCCGAATAGTATGTGTTATTATTCAAATAGTATTTAGTTAATTAATATGTTCTAAAAACTACAGACACAACAAAAGCAAATAAATTATGCGCAAAGGAGTGGGTGTAGTTCTCATGTAACCTTTGCTCAATGGCCGTTCGTGTGAGAAAAGACCAAGCGAGCCTATGGAGAAATGCACGCCAGGTAGATACGCAAAACTTGACTACAGAACTAGAAGACAATATTTATCAACACTTAGTTTATTTGATGGAAGTGTGTAGAGAAGCTAGGTAGCTAAGCTAATATTTTTTTCTTAAGTAACATTAATTCAGTAAGTATTTTCAATTTTCCCTTGCATTAGTTAACGTCTATCCACTTACTAACAGTAGGCAACACAGTGAGTCATTCTGACTGACTGTACCACACCATATTATACTGCTTTGATTGACAATTGTAAACAACAAACATGTGTGAAGGAGCTTTTTTTATATTTAATAAATATATATTGTCATATGTAAACCTTTGAGATTGCAATTTTAATAATATTTAGAAAAATAATATTAAGGTAGGTGTATAACTACAAAAAAATATATATACATAAAAAATGGGTGGCAAAATGGAACACACACAAGTATTTGTATACTAAATAATCTACAGGTAACTTGGACTGGTAAACACAACGTTCCATTTGGACTGGTAAACACAACGTTCCATTTGGACTGATTAACACAACATTCCATTTGGACTGGTAAACAACTTCCATTTGGACTGGTAAACACAACGTTCCATTTGGACTGAATAACACAACGTTCCATTTGGACTGGTAAACACAACGTTCCATTTGGACTGATTAACACAACGTTCCATTTGGACTGGTAAACAACTTCCATTTGGACTGGTAAACACAACGTTCCATTTGGACTGATTAACACAACGTTCCATTTGGACTGGTAAACACAACGCTCCATTGGAATTATGGGCCTCTGAACGTCTAAATAGATATTCCATTAAAAAAACTTAAAAAAGCTGTTTTCAACTACAACAGTAATTAACAAAATTACCAATGTCTACACTGTATTTTTAAATAATTTGCAGTCATGGTTACAAAACTTGCTTTTCTTTCAAAAACGAGGACATTTGTGCCCACAAACCTTTAAACTGCTGTGTATGTACATAAGATTTAAGTATTTCCTTATCAATAAATTGCCAAAAAAGTTTATATTACAATAATTTCCTAAATAATAAAAGTCTAACTTGACAATTGTAAGTCTAAAAAGGTCTGCTTAATAAGCACATGCCATGAGAGTCTTTAAAACAACTAGAGCAAATTAGAAGGTCTCCCAAGCATATGGTCCTCTTACCTTGACCAGTGTGGACACAGGGTGGACTTTGTGGAGGTTCTTTACGAGGCTCTCAACCAGGTCAGCTACAGACATGCCGATAGCCCAAGAGGTATATCCCTTCAGCTTGATAACCTCATAGGCACTATATAACAAAGAAATCAGCAAAGGAGTGAGGAACAGTCATAGAAACATTGATAAAAGTGTTGACATTTACAAAAACACTGATTTACTATATAACACCAAATAAACACATACATACATTTGTAACATACCACCCCTACAAATACACACATTTCTAACCCGTGTAAGGCTGGCTTAAGTTATACAATACCTTCACTGAATACACACCTTTTTGACCTAAAGTACTCTGCACATACATTTAATCAAATATTTGTGAAAGGAATTCACTTCCCTAAATTCAAATTCACTAAATTAACCAAATAATGTACATTTGACCCCAAAACTGAGTTAAACACAAGTAAAATCTGATCATGTCCAATATGAAATGTAATTTCTGTATTGAAAAATGACCTACCACTGGTTAACACAACCAGTAAAAGATATTGTTCAACATACTTGTGTTTTTAAGACTCACCTTTCGACTACCATCTTGTGTACTTTGTTCCAGTCTTCCTTGTCTGCATCTGTACCAATGTCTGGGTTTAGGGCCTTCAGACAAACACCGGCAACATTAACACCACTCCATACAGGCACTGGGAAAAAAAGGATCCAGCCATTTACAGGTCTGAAATAGCCAACAATGACATATACACTATATGGACAAAAGTATTGGGACACCTACAGGAGCTTGTATGACATCCCATTGTAAATCCATAGGCATTAATATTGAGTTGGTCCCTTGCAGCTTCCACTCTTCTGGGAAAGCTTTCTACAAGATTTTAGAGAGTGTCTGTTGAAACTTTTACCAATTCTTCCAGAAGAGAATTGTTGAGGTCAGACACTGATGTTAAACGTGAGGTCCTGGCTCGCAATCTCCGTTCTAGTTCATTCCAATGGTGTTCGATAGGGTTCAGGTCAGGGTAGTAAAGTTCTTCCACACCATACTCGTCCAACCACGCCTTTATGGACCTTGCATTGTGCACTGGGGCACAGTCATGCTGGAACCAAAAAAGGATTTCCCTAAACTGTTCTCACAAATTTGTTAGAATAGAATTGTCCAAAATGTCTTGGTAAGCTAAGGCATTAACATTCCCTTCAGTGGAACTAAAGGGCCTAGGACAACCCTGGAAAAATAACCCATAGCATCATCCCTCCTCCACCAAACTTTACAGTGGCCACAATGCAGTCAGGCAGGAAACGTTCTCCTGGCATTCGCCACACCCAGACTTTACACCAGTCAATCTGACGCACATTGTGGTCTGCCACAAACTGACAACAGTGGCATCCTATTACAGTACGACACTCAAATTATGTGAGCTCTTAAGGACGACCCATTCGTTGTTTGTAAATGTGTAAAGGCAGACTGCATGGCTAGGTGCTTGATTTTATATACTTGGCAATGGGACTGAATAAAACACCTGAATTCAATGATTAAGAGGTGTGACCCATTACTTTTGTCCATATAGTGTAGATGCTGATGTGGGGAAAGGTTTTCCACAGCGTGAGGAACAGATAGACTAAGACAGACCATTCTGGAGTGGATTTCAAGCCAACTTACCACTGGAGTCACCATGCTCTCCGATGACCCATGCATGGCAGCTAGAGGGGTGAATATGGAGCTTTTCACCCATCAGATGGCGAAAACGACCGGAATCCAGGTTGGTGCCGGAGCCGATGACGCGGTGACGGGGGAAACCACTCAGCTTCCAGGCAACATAGGTCAGAATGTCAACTGGGATGGGGGAGTTAAGAGGTTAGAGGAAAGGGTGACCCCTGTGAGAATAACCTGAGATAGACCGTGTTCAATGCAGGGACCGGAGTCCCTCTCATACCGGGGTTGGAGACTACCAGCAGGATGGCATTGGGGCTGTACTTGACTATTTGGGGGATGATGAACTTAAAGATGTCCACGTTGCGCTTCACCAGGTTCAAACGGCTCTCGCCCTCCTGCTGACGGGCACCGGCGGTGATTATCACCACCTTGGAGTGGGCTGTCACACTGTAGTCTGAGGCGAGACGAAAGGGGCTTGTTCAATTCAGGGAAATGCATGCTTTTCCGAGCAACCCCACAACAAATCTATGTATGTGTGTGTATGTTCGGATATTTGTCTTACGGATGAGACTTTCCGTGGACCTCAAGATACCTTTACCTAAAATTTCCTTCATATTTAATTGCCAATATAAAAAATTAACACTGTACGCATTGCAGATTGATGCCGTTAATGTATTGCAAATTAATGTTCTAAACGCAATGTCTGCTGCAAAGGGACAGAACAAAGCATGACATGAGAAAAAGATACAAATGTTGATGGAAATTGTCTCTGTTATACAAAACGATGGTGAACGAGCTATGGAAGAGCTTGGGTCCTGGTACAGAAATGATCCTGTGTGTGTGCATCTTTGACTCTTAGCTCACCCTTTTCACCCACAATCTTGTGGGTCTTACAGAAGAGACTTCCGTGCTGCAGGTCCATTACCTCACCCTTCAGCTTGTCCTCCATCACATCAATCAGGCACAGCTCATCGCACAGGTCCTGTTGATAACCCGTGAACAAGCTTGTTAAGAGTACTCTTTGGATCTCCCTCCTCCCCCGTTTACGCTACACGTCATCTAGTCGTGTCAGTAACATACAGTTATTCACACGTGACGTCTCACCTTGAGCAGGACGCTGACTGCAGAGGCCATGCCCACCATTCCGACACCTACCACCGTCACCTTGTTTTGGGAACCAATAGGATCACCAACCAGCACATGCTGGATAAGCTTCTCCTTGGTAGTCATCTGAGACAGATACCGGAGAAAGACAGAGATGGAGAGAAGCAAATACAGTTTGAAAGTGTACCTTGCACAGTCCAAAGCACAGTCAGAGTACATCTGCACATCATCTTCATGAGCAAGAAACAGCTTTGGGACCTACTTTTGTATTTGACTGCTGTTAATGCAAATAAAATGTTGAAAAGTCACAATGAAAGAATACTCTGAAGCAATTCTTTCATTGATGTGTCTTGTGTTTTTCTTTGTAGAAGCTCTTAATTAAATGTTAAAGGGAATCCTAATAACAGTTGTATATTTTCCACTGGTAGTTCTAAATAAAGATGGGTTGTTTGTGAACAACAGTTGTTTTTGATTGGTTATTTTTGGGGATCTTTGAGAAGCGAATAGCAGTGTTGAAGGAGCAGATACTTTTATAGAAACACCTAGGAGTTGGCAAAATGTAATCAAATAGATGCAGACGGGTCAAAACAGCGGTATTCAACAGACAGGTCTAGGGTATGCGTGGCATAGGCTCAGGCAAAAGTCCAAACCAAAGTCCGAAGGCAGGCAGAAAGGGTAGAATCTATACAGACGTTTTAGGCCATTGGCTTAGTACATCATAAACTACCAACAATACCTCAACAAGAGGTGGTGCTCAGAACTGTGCTGTATAGTGAAGGGAGGAAACAAACAGGTGACCAGTATTCAGGTGATTGGGAGGTGTGCATTTGTGTTGACTGGGAACGTGGGATCTGGGGACTGGGCTGTCTCCGTGATGTGATTGGGGCTTAACTGTGCGTGGATCTTACATTATGTTTATTTCAAACATAAAGAGTTATTATCTTCGGATAAGTTACAAAGTTCCTGAAAATCGCATATCCACACTGCAGAAACAATAAATAGAGTTGAGAGCATATCATTATGATGATGTCAGGAAAAACAAAATAGCAGGCAATCGAATAAGAGGTAAAATAAAAAACTTCTAGTCTTTAAAAAACAAACTTATTGGTTATTTGCCCTTGTTTCACTGGTCTGTGGTATTATTAGGCGATCCAGAGGAGGAGCCACTCAGTACTCTGTTACTGAATATGTCGGTTTGACAGTTACATAAGTAAGCGCTTTCCCTGACCTGGGCCGCCACGAAGGATAAGAAGACATGTTTCAGTTTCATCATGTCGTTCTTCCAACATCACACATTTTGATTACAATGTAGATTGTGATGGAATGTGATCAAGAGGAAGATGGATGGTCACAAGCCATCATACCAAGCCGACCTGATTGGATGTTGTTTGCAGGGAGTGGCATATAGTCACCCAATCATGTGAATCCATGGTGGAGAGCATGCCAAGACTATGATATTGATTTTGAACTCATCCTAAGCTAAAACATTAGTTTTTTGTTGTTTTGCATTATTCGAGGTCTGACAACACTACGTCTTTGTTGTTATTTTGACCAGTTGTCTGAAAATAAATGCTTTAAAAAAAACTGAACGCTTTTGAAAAATAAATATATTTTTATTGGGAATTTGGGAGAAATGTTGTCAGTAGTTTATAGAATAAAAAAGAATTCATTTTACCTACACACATACCTCTAATTGGTAAAACCAGAGAAACTGGTCATTTTGCAGTGTCTTCATTTTTTCCAAAGCTGTATATTGCGCTATATACACAATCTGGATATGTCAAGCACAAATAGGGACTGATCAAATGGCCAATAGAAAGATATAAATAAGGTATGTTCCCATCTATACGTAAATTAAAAAAGTCAGACAGAGAGGCTACTGAAATGCAATTGATTTTGATATGAAATAACCCTACCATGGACTTCTGCAAACCTTCGACAAGACTGAAATCAAAAAAGCATGACCCATTTTCCTCCAAGTCTCAATCATGTTAGATTCAAAGTTCTCCCTAAAGAGACCACAGAGTGGGTGAATAGGGGGAAGAACAATGCAAATGAATGAGCAGTGTAGGTAGCCATTTTGCATTTGTTATCGATAAAAAGTTCCCTGAAAGTAAATGTTTTACATAGTAGTAATTATAAAATGTCTAAGGCATGCATTAAAAAAATCCCAAATCTTTGTAAAAGTATAATTTCAGATACATTTTGATTTCTACATTGCTTTGGTTTTATAATAAGTGGCTATGTTGACGTAACATTTCCAATCTTAGGAGAGGTGTATCCAGTAGAGACAATTCTCCTTAGCTCTTCAAGAACAACCTGTGATACTGAATGTACTGTATGTGTTTAATGTCGATGATAGAGTGTGGGTGGGAGGTGGAGAGGGTGTGGGGGATAAAGGCTGGCACCAAGCTTCACCTGCAGTCCAAGGTGTTTCTAAAGTTCAAATGTTGGTACCATACCACCTCACAACCACCACAATATTGATCAGTTACATATGAGCCAAATCCATGTTGATTTTCCTCGTTCAAGAACCACTGAGTGGTGACAATGACAAAGTAGGCTATGGGCTGGCCCCAAATGGCCCTCTAAGTAGTGCACTGTGCTGTAATATGTTGGGAATAGGCTACCGTTTACTTTTAGCTCATGGCTGGAATCGAGAGCACTTATCAACCCAGCCAACATGACAGCACCCAGCAAGCTTCAGTAGGTGTCAAGTGTCACAGCACAGATGACTATTATTGACCTATAGCAAGACATGAATGTGCTCTGACTCTCAAGGCCCATGTGTTTAAATACTTGTGTTGTAGGGCAAAGGTCATCCCACAAATGCCGAACACTTGACTCCATGTACAGCAGTGTGATAGCCTTTACAGAGTTGGGCCGCCCTGCTTCATGTTTAGTGTTTAATAGACAGGACAGAAGGAGGGAAGGTTCTAGAGCAGGTGATCGGATTCATATAATACATAAGACTACTACATTTGATCGAGGGACCACAGCTCAACAGTCTTGGCTCCAGAAGCTGTACATTATACGGAAAACTAAATTGACTGACAATGAATGGCCAAAAGGGTCATAAATGAAACCTGACAAGACATAAAATCTACACAAAATAAAATCTTCTGTTTCGGTCCACATACCTTTCATATTAATCCAACTGTTTTAGCCTGACCTACGATCTGTTTTTTAGTCTTGCCTGCTTCATTGGTCCATGAAGGAGAAATGAATTGGCATTCTAGCAAATACATGCACTGATCCTACCCAGTCTGAACTGGGGTACATTTCTGTAGCCCAATTGAAATAACTGGTCCGTTTAAATGAACAAACAAAATCACAACTGAGGAATATTAGGGGCCCTGATTAGAATAAGCCTATGCCTGAGCCTATGCCAGAGACCAGATGTCTTCTAATTAGAGATGTATTTAGACCTGAGATACCAGGTGGGTGCAATTAATAATGAGGTATAACAGAAAACCAGCAGGCTCCGGACCTCGTAGGGTCAGATTTAAAGACCTCTACCATAGAGGCTTAGCACACCTGTATGCTGTTCAGCTAATGCTGAAGGTGCTTCTAAAAGCTATGAACGGATGGACATTTACTGGATGAGGACATGTCAATGTCCAGCATTAAATGACTACCACTAATAACAACATGGAAATAATTTATGTTTGAGAGGATATTGACTCATTATTAGGCCCAGCAATTAATCAGGATGGAACGGTGAGGATCCAAAATAGTTTAAATAAATAACGTTTTTAAGATTTGTTAACCACTGAGAACCCAATAAGTAATAACATTGGTGTTTACAGAAAATCTACTAACATAAAAACAAAAGAAGGCAATGTTCTTGGGTCCCATTTTTCCACGCATTCCCTATGTACAGCAGGTGAAATAAGTATTGAACACGTCCCCATTTTACTTACTAAATATATTTCCAAAGGTGCTATTATGACATTTTCACCAGATGTTGTTAACAACCCAAGTAATCCATACTTACAAAGAAAACAATACATATGTTTAGAAATTAAGTTATGTGTAGTAACGTGAAATGACACAGGGAAAAACACAATTAATAATATTTATTTTATACTTTGTACAAAAGCCTTTGTTGGTAATGACAGCTTCAAGACGACTCATGTATGGAGAAACTAGTCACATGAATTGCTCTGGTGTGATTTTGGCCCTTTCTTCCACACAGTCTTCAAATCTTGAAGGTTACATGGGCCTATTCTATGAATCTTGATCTTCAGTTCTTTCCATAGATTTTCAATGGGATTTAAGCGAGGTGATTGGCTGGGTCATTTTTGCCAGTAACTATTTGAGAAGTGAAATCCAATTAAAAATAAAAAAGTGCCTTTGTGCTGACAACTATTTGTTTACTATTAATTATTATTATTACTAATTTTTCTAGTCATGCCAAAACCTCAAGGAGTATCAATGATTGAGAACACACACATACAAACATCGGCATCACAATGCCCGCTCAGAACCTCTCAATGAGTTATAAGTGTCTCGCTAGGTCATCTTGAGATGTGATACCTTCCTTCAGAAAACCACATTCAATATTGACATAAACAAGACTGAAGAAACTTCAGGAAAATATATAAAAAAAATTACACACAGGAGAGATTTTTTCTTTGTCAAAACTTTAAACAAGACCTATACTAACTTTGCACAAAAATTTTGATGTATGTAATCTGGACAGATTTGTAGGTGCACTGTTTTGGGAGAGATTTGAAAAGCATACACCGGTTAACTGTACCTCCAGTGCCTATAGATACCAATCCAGTACGAGTTCAATCAGAAAATGTTGGTGAAAGACATACTAAACTGCAAGAAAAATGTAAGGGAAAAAATAAAATCACACATCGCTCACGATGAAGGAAATATATATGAAAAATCTAAATCTACTGTAAATTGTGTAATTTGTGGAGAACAAAATGATTTAACATGAAAACCAATGAAAACCAATGAAAACCATAATCACCAACAGATTAAGGGCTGGATTTAAACTTAATTCCCAAATCACAGGCTGTTCCAACTTGCATGAATTTATTCACAACAACTTATAATGTATTCCTTACATGTATACCTGTATACCTGTATTCATTCCTGACAACTCATAATGTCACTCAGTGGTGTGTATGGCCCCCACACACCTGTATTCACTCCTGACAAGTCATAATGTGACTCAGTGGTGTGTATGGCCCCCACACACCTGTATTCACTCCTGACAAGTCATAATGTGACTCAGTAGTGTGTATGACTCCCACACACCTGTATTCACTCCTGACAAGTCATAATGTGACTCAGTGGTGTGTATGGCCCCCACACACCTGTATTCACTTTTGACAACTCATAATGTGACTCAGTGGTGTGTATGACTCCCATGTGTCTGTATTCACTCCTGACAAGTCATAATGTCACTCAGTAGTGTGAATGGCCCCAACATCCCTGCATGCACACCTAACAACGTCTGGGCATGTTCGATGATGAGATGGTCTCCTCCCAGACCTGGATCAGGGCTTCAGAGAGCTACTGGACAGTCTGTGGCGCTACTTGGTGGTGTTGGATGCACCGATGAATAACGTCCAATTGGGTCTCCATTGAGATGAGGTCTGGGGAACTTGAGGGCCAGTCAATGGCATCAATGCCTTCGTCATCCAGGAACTGCCTACACAATCTGGCCACATGAGGCCGGGCATTGTCCTGCACCAGGAGGAACCCAGGGCCCACAGTACCAGAGTAAGTTCAGACGATGGGTTTGAGAATTTCATCCCGGTACCTAACAGCAGTCAGGGTATCGTTGGCTAGGACTCGAGGGCCGAATGCGGCCCACGAGGAAGTTCCATCCAGCCCGCGGAAGTTAATACAATTGTCTAGAGGGGAATTAAAAAACAATTCACCAGCCCATTCTTATACATCTGAGTCAGAATTTCCAAATCCTGATGTGGCCCTCAAGCCAAAACATTTTCCCTCCCCTGACCTAGAACCTCAAGTATCATACAAGGTATGAGTGCCTTAGTCACTTATTTG